>CM056995.1:131481338-131767488 GCA_029891345.1 Dryococelus australis | reverse complement strand
GGGTAGGTGCTAGGCTTAATTAATGTTATGGTAATCGGATTATCGAGTTCGGGTCTCGGTCAGAACACCTAAAAGTATTTCATATGCGAATCTAACAAAGATTTAGTTTTGTTATATACTCCTGCTTATAGTAATTAATGTAATGTTAATTTTGATTTACCAAGATCGATTCCCAGGGGGGACACTTAATAGTAAAAAAAATCTGGGAAATTCATTTTTAGGCATTCACATACGATCGCTGTATATGACATCACCTGATCGGTGTATACTGCTCAACTCATGTGTTATATGTTCGATGTCAACTATCGAAGGTCGATAATGGTGGAGAATTCAGTTATATGATGTTATCGTGTAATTAACATAATCGTGAAAATCCATAATTACATAAATATGAAATGAATATTTACTAGGAATGCACATACAAACATGAATAATAACCAACTAAATATTCACCAAACTAATATATCCTCTCAGCAAAACAGCCAAAATGTATTTGTCATACACCTTTCATTTAATTCAGAATTTGCAAGTAGTACAATTTTTTATTATTATTAGGTGTGGAATATATTACACTTACACTATGCTAGCATTCACTATGTACACTTATCAAGTATGAGCATTATATTTAGAGACACATATGTCCGCTCCCGAGGAACTAAAACTCAAGACATTACCTTAATCATATTTTTCATAGGCAAGCATCTTTGTATGTACAGGGTCTTACTTACATACTTTATAATAATTTGTGTCTTAATACACTTGAAATTACTAGAGTATATCAGTAACTTGCCCTCTGTTGTATAGGTTAGCATGCTGAACTATTAATCCAAGGGTCTTAGGTTCTAATGCCGCACTCGGTAAGCAAAAGATTGTTAATATAATGTGTTGATAAGTAAACGAAATTAATATTTGTAAAGAGGACATAACAATTACTAAAATTTTAAATAGAAATCTTAAGGTTTTTTTCATGGTTATACTGCTTACGTCTGGACACCATACCACTGCAGTCCCCGCATTGTAGCGACATCCAGCCGTCGCAGGCCCGGCATCGTAACGATATCGGCCCAGTATCGGCTGATCAGATCTTTTCGGCTAGCTTTTACAGGCCCGAGTCTGGCCTGTATTTTCCGTGTTTGCTGGGTTTGCCGAATATTTCAAAAGGGTATTGGAAAGGTCTTGTGGTACTTCATTTTAAGGTATGTTCGGCAAATGTAATTTTCAAAAAATTTACGGGCTTCTAAAAATCAAAAAGATGCAGGAATTTCCTTATTTCAACAATATTTTTTAAAATTACTGAAACATTTTCTCGTTAATTTTTATAGACGTCTTGAAGTAGCTCTTGATATCTTCTGGCAGTGTGAATTATCATTATTTGTACCTTTCTAAAACAGTAAATTTATCCTTTTGACTTGTCAGTTTGCTAAAACCATGTAATGTAAATATTTTTTTGTGAAAGCTTTCGGAAATTGCAGTACAAGTTCCTCCCAATGACGTCATTGTACCGTTGCCTGCTTGTTTTTCTCTCACTCCTTTTATATCGCCGTTTCTACTCGGGCCAACACCAACTAAAAATGGCTCGTTCGCACGCTCCCTGTAAGAGCGCGTGTAGCACAACTAAATATTTTACATCTTTATTATGTTTGCGCAGATTTTTTGGGGCCAATAAAGATAAATACAGAAAAGGCACGCTCTAAATAGCATTACGTGTATGCGTGGCGAATGTTTTTACCTTAATAATAATTTTTTTCGAGGCATTGCTTACCCCGTAAATGTGTATATTTCACGCTGGTGCAATGTATTGTGTTGAATTAAATTACGTGTAGGAAAGAGCCGTTTTATTAAAAAAAAAAATGTACACTAGTTAAATATTTCCTGTTAACAGATTCATAAACCTTTTCGTTGGCGTAAAGATTGCGCTAGCAGCGACGTTATATTTCTTATATCTATCCCCTTAACGCACCGAGCACGTTTTGATTAATCCGCTTTACTTCCCGGCAATACTCTTAAACCGTGCTGCATGGTAAATTAACCTACATTACCTGGGCATAGCAAACTATCTTATTCTGTTTGAGGAGTTAAGCACGGTCTGTTTCATTCCATTGCGTTGATATAATGTGTTTAGATGCATTGGTTGTTTATTCATGCGCCGGCTAGCTCGCATCAGAATGTATAAACGATGAGCGTCTTTAACTGAGCGTATCTGGGTAGGATTGTACCATTATCGAACCATATACTGCTCAAAATACATCCAGCTTCGTCCCAGTTTAATTTTATTACTGTTCTTATTTTACTGCTAAAGCAAAACGTATTCGGGGAAATCCTTACATTCATGAGCCCTGTGATGTGTTGTGGTTGTAAACCTATTCGCGGTTTCTTCACCCTTTTTGAATCTAACCTTTGAAAAATCATCCTACATAAGGCGTGTTTGGTTTATAAATATTTCACGTATCGCAAGCGTTTTATAATTATCTTTACATAAAGTAATTCTTTCTTGGTTAATTAAATTTTATACTTATATTTTATTTATAAGTTATAATATTTCGTCTATAATTAATTTTATAAAAAAAACAGGGAGAAAATAAGTGTATTGGTGATACCAAGGAAGAAATAGTTCTTTGGCGAAATATTTTTACACCGAGTGCGCACGAATGCGGTGCGTTGTCTCCGTGGAGTAATTTTTTATAATTATTTAAGACTAACTGTGCCCGCAACTTCGTTCACGTGGACTTTAGGATTTGTTTACATATTTTATAAACAGAAATAGAAAATTTAAATAGGGTGTGAATAGTGTTAATCGAAATTTATACTTAGTAATTTATACTATTAAAACAAAAATATAAATTTTTAAGTTTTAAATATTAATCAAACATAATTAAAGCCTGCGACTTCTTTCGCGTGGACTTTAGGATTCATTTACATATGTTTAAAATTGAAATTTCCCTTTTTTCATGTTTTAGGATGATATTTAAATACATCCCACCATCGCTTCGCCCAGGTTTTATGGAGTTATTGAAATGCATACCTATATAATTGGTTCAAAATATTGTTACTTTATTATAGGAAATAGCTTTATCCTCGCGTTAGTGTTGGTTGTTTGATAGCATGTTATTTTAATATGTTTAAAAAAAAAACTATTGTTTCTTTTTTTATGATGCGCATTACATAAATGATTATTTAAAAACTATGTTTGTTTCAACAATGCTTTTTGACAATAATCCTTTTTGAAAAGAAATAAAATATGAAACACAAAGAAAGTTACATGAAAAAATTAATTTACTTAATAGCCATTTGAGATATCGAGATGAAATAAAGAGCAGAATTTAAATAGAAATAAACTCTATGACCTCCGAAATTTTTTTCAAAATCGATTGAGCCATTTCAGACCCTATTTGAGATAAACATCCAGACAGACAGACATACAAAAATTTTAAAAACAGTTATTTATGCTTCGACATCGTTTAAATAACGTATTGGTATTAATTTTAAAATAACAGACAGACACTTCAATTTTTTTTACTAGCATAGATTTGTTTGCATGAGTAGGAGGGATGTCGTGGAAGTATAAATTCAGCAGTGCCTTAAATAAGTGGGAAGTAACAGTGAATGGACTATATAGGCTGTTCACGATAAAGTGAGCACTTTTTAAATCAACGTCTGGAGAAAATAACTGATCCCAATTTCATATATTTTAACAAGCGCACAGAGTGCCATTCACCCAGTAAAGATGGTAACGATGGATAAGAAGTAGTTTCATTGCTTAACTTCAAATAAAAAGTGTTAGCTAACCATTTGTGATAACTTAAATTATTTCTTTTGCTTTCTGTTTTTTTTTTTTTTTTAATACAACGAAGTATAAAATTTACCAAATTTTTAAGATATTTTCTTTTGCAATAATTTCACAGTTTCTCCTGACCGATATATGAATAAAGTGACGAGGCCCATGGTAATTCTAATTTTATATAAGGTAGAAAAATACTCAACGTGCATACAAGTAGATCTTAAGCAGAGCTTTCAAAAGTGCTCATTTTACCGTGAACGGCTTATAGAAACGTTACTCAGTTCTGGAGCTAGTACATTAAGACTTCCGCCTGCATAAAGCTTGAACTACGTCACAGAGTGTTTTTTTTTTTTTTTTTTTTTTTTTTTTTTTCGAAAACAATAAATACGTTTCCAGTGTAATGATCCATGAAATTAAAACGCACTTAAGGCTAAGGGACTAATACTATATTTTCAAAACGTCAAGAACTTTAGAAAAATTATTTCCGAGCCCTCAAACAAACCCAAAAATTGTCTATTTACATTGATGTATCTCAAAGTTTACTGATTGGAAACATGCCAAACTCTTAATAGGAGTTTGCACTAAAATTCGCCACGTACTTTTCACCAGTATATTTATAATATCAACTGTTAAAGACTCGTTGGTATGGCATAACGACTGGGATATTTCACACCAGTTTGGCGATTCGCAGGTAGAGGCGGTGGGGCACGAGGTGCGCATATGAATGTTGCCCTTATCGAAAACCGGCTTCTGTGCCGTCAAGGCAGAAAGAACCCATCCAACTTGGATTTTCTTTACAAATCTTCGCAATCAAACTTCATGGCCGAACTTTAAAAGCAAAGCTCGGTACGGCATAGAGGACTACTAGACAATTTTGTTTTGGAGTTTTACCCTTCTGAGACAAAAATTATTAAATAATGTGGGGGGCCTTTGACTATGTCCTAGACGTGACACGAGTAACAGGAGAAGAAGGAGTTTGATTTTGAAATAACTGTTAATATGATTTCTATGGTTTGATAAATTTATTTATTTTAAATACTGAAGTGGGAGTTAAGTTATGGAAGTGTGGTCAATGTACGAAAATCTAATACGACGGAGATCCACTTAAATCCTACCTTATCCTGGGCACAGTTGCACAGTCTCCTCGTTGATGTTGATTGAAGTAGGGGCGTTTATTTCCGACGTTTTTGTTGCAAATGTTGCACGTCTGTCACTTGGAACGTGTTGCGGCAGTCAAATGCATATCACGCTCGTCCGTAGTATTGTGAACGTTGCAGTGCTGTTGTCCGTCCGACGTCTCACGAGAGCTGGTGTGGCCGGTGTACACCCTTGAAGTGTTCGTACGTGAAAGTCTTAACTTCGCCTTGCTCTGAAGTGATCATGCATTAGCTGAACGGCCTGCTTGATCACACCTGCAGACAATGAACCAGGGCACGAGCGTGAATTGCAGTAACACCTTGTGAAAGACAGTTGCAGACAACAACCCCCCCCCCCCGGCCAGTAAACGGGGCCGAAAATATTAAACAGCGCTCCCGGTATAGGCAACGTAACACTGGGAGCGGCGCCTTTTGTCATCGGGGCAGCGGACCAAGAATAAGTGGCGATGGGTATATCCGACCACCGTTAACCGCCTGCTAGAATCAGCCTTCAGCAACATGAACAAGGTGGGGACTTTCCAATTAGAATGTAGTAGTAATGGCGTGAGGTTATAATACTTAATATAATTAATTAGCATCTTGGTATTCCAGTTAAGCTCCCCTGATCAATAGCCACGTAAATATTTATTGTATAATCACTATGTTCAATAAACCCCATCTCATACTGTTGTGCTTGACCTAAACATGACTCATATTTTAGCTACGCACAGAGCCCCTTTCAGTTATGAATTGACTTAAAAGATAATTTGTAACAACCTGTATAACCGAAATGCTATGATTCATCTCGCCAGCTCCAGCTCATTCTATAATGGCGTGCTAAAAGTCATTAATTCATAATAACCCTGTAATCCTCCCATCGCGAGCAGTTTTAGGAGCTTCTAAAGTGTTTTATTGTTTTGTGAACGTAACTGGCGTTGGCGACATTTGACGCACATTAAGCGCTGCTATGTAGTTCGCATAGACTTGTCTATTAACATTTATCTTGCTCATGTATGTAAATTGTAACTGACTTAACCTGTTATTCACACAGAGTTTTCGGCAGTCACATTGTTCAATCGGTTGGTTATATCTTCCATCAGTCAGCAATTTTTGAAAAGTTAAATGTTTTTATGTATCAACGCAGACACATATTTAATAAAGTGTATGTAGACGTTAATAGAAGAGAACGCCAATCAATTCCTCGGCTTTACATTTGAAAACTAGGCTAGTGAAACGTGATTCCTGGGATTGGGAGCAGCGTGTTGACAACGTAATAGATTTCCATCACGAAGATTTCCACGTCTCCCTTTATGGAATCAAGCAACTTTCCAGAGGAGTGAACAATTCTAGTGAAACTGCTACTTCAACGTCATGACACATTTCTGGGAGATTCTTCAGTTTCGTAATGTTGGCATACATTTCTCTTGCAAACAGGTGTCCAGAAATGAAACTGGTTGTGTACGCGTATACTTTATTGTGTTTAATATTTTCGGTTTCAGCTCTAAAAAAATTTGAGTGAGCGAATAGCTCAATTTACAGTAATCTTATTATTTCATTATTAATACTCTCTTTCATCCTGGGAGGTCGATCATTATACAAACTTAAGGTTAGAATTAATAATTAAACACAAATCAATAGATAACCCGGAGTTCTATGTCAGAGCACTGCGTTCTGTAGGCTTATAGGTAACTATTTAATTATATTTTACATATTTAATGACGCAGTTGATTGTTTCGGATACATGGGATATTTTCCAGACACAATAACTCATTCGCGATACGTCAAGACGAATATAAATTTACATCCATACTGTAGCCGGAGCTGAAACCCACAACCCTTTGTAACTTAAGCTAGCAACTTTATAACGGAATTCGGCTCCATTAGACTGTGAAGGTAGCTCAAATTAGAGCCAATTTAGACTTTTGTATCCGACGCTGGACATCTGTCGAAATGGATGCTAGGCGTGGGGTAGTGAGAATAAGTGCTTGGGAAGTAGATGGTGCAAATCCCACCTCGGACATGACTACGAAACGTGTACCCTCTAAGTAGGCTACGGCTTTGTCACTCTTGGTCTATAGCTCACCAGTTATGATATGAAGGACGTAAGTCCACTGAGGACGAGTGAACTCTCAGCAATAACAATAATATAGGTTTTCGTGTAAGTAGAGGAGGGGCGTTCATAATGCTCCCAATTTCTGTTGAATTTATATTATGGCAATTTTTTTTTCAGTTTGTTGTTCAACAGGAAGGTCGCGGAACAGCAAATGCACTGTCGGTCATAAAATACACACTTCCGAATATATATTATTTTTAAATTTGTGGCTAGGTTTACTTACGCAAGTCATATGTGGTTTATAAATTCCTTTCGTAATAGATGTTTGAAAATAATTCTTGCAATCTCTGAGTTGAAAGCACAATTTGGTTGCATAATATGCACTGCATAAAATAATGGTAAAATAGTCTGAGAAGTATAAAGTAATATTCACAAACTTGTGTGGGAAACATAGCTTTCCTTACCGCACTCTGGCGAAAAATTCAAGTACATGGTAGTGAAAAATCCCTTACATAGATGGGGAAATTACTTTACGACGTGTGGCTCTCCTAGTCAATTTGTAACTATTTGACAATTACATAATATATATTTAGTACCTTAAAATTTACTTTTATTGTCTAGTCATACAGCTGTCCAACATGGCTCTTTATATGAAATGCATAATTACCGCACTCTGGAGTAAAATTAACGTGCATAGCGGTGTAAAATCCCACAAATGGATTGGAAACTACATTACGACGCGTGCATTTCTTCAGCATTATCTCAACAGCTAAGTGGGAGGACGGGCGGAAGAAACATACCTGTAAAGCCTTAAAATGCACCCGTGCTGTCATGCTGTCATCGTGGTGTAATAGTTAGCGCAACAACCTGCCGTGATAGAGGTTCATGGTTTGCGCCCACCCACCAGCAAGTGCCAAGGATTTTAGAGTTGAAATTTCGGTTACTCTTCGTCAGAGGATATAGGTTATAAAAAATTAACTGTACTAACCCAATGTAATTTTTAATGTAAATTTATTATACAGTATAGTTAATATTGCATTACGTCTATGGGATTCTCCACCTATTTTGTGAGGTGCATTTTCTGTACGTTTAGGGAACAGTACCTTAGTTGTTATGTTATTTCACTACGCATTTGACACGTAATTTTACCTTACATGTAGAGGTAATTAGCATCCTTTACATGTGAGGGAATTTTTACAGTGTAGGGGACATAAATATGTGCTTGCTATCAGGATCATGACACTAGGTAGCTAAACACTCTTGTTCTCTAGAGCATTGTGCTTTAATTAAGAAAATCATGTTCACTAAAGTCTGCTCACATTAAAATGCGCACTTAAAAAGAAAACCTTTAAAAAATATCCCTGCCAGTATTAACGTATACGCTGCAGTGCCTACACACTAAAACGCGGGCTACCACTTAAGATAGGAGCGAATAAATGAAAACATATATATTCTTATTATTAACCATTAATTCCAACTTCTCTGAAGCCCTGCTAATGTTATACTTCCACTATATTCCTCCGCCTCATGGGAACAAAAATCTTAACCGAGTCCAGAAAATGACACCAAAGGAACAACGCTCGTAATTCGGGCGCACACCGTGTAACATCATTTTCCATGAGGACTACTTCTTACTAGGTATTACAAACACATCGGTTTTCTCTCTGTTTTTATTCATATTAGTTATAAATAGAGACCTGAGAAATTCGCAGATTGGTTTCGGGACAAAATAGAATTGGAAAACTCTTACGATGGTGGGTTCCACCTTTGCCATTCGTTTATGCGTTGTTTGACACATCCTGGAGAACCCCGGGAGAATAAGAAAGAAACAACAAAATGTACGCCCAATCATTTCCCTCCACTGTGGCAGCAAGCAACCAATGGGCAGTTGATATCTGTACAATTCCACATAAGACCATGCAGTCTAGCCTGGAGGTCGTTGAACTCGCGAATTTTTCGAGTCCCTGGTTATAAATTAAATCGTATAATTTATAGATCAAATATAAGCAAAAGATGCATTTAACCAAAAAATAACTTACTTCTATGTGAACACAAGTGTAAAACGCTTGTAATAGGTGACAAATTTTGATATATAATCAAAGCACCTCATACGTGTACGAGGGATGATTTTTAAAGGTTTGATTCAAAAAGAGTGAAAAAAGTGCGAACAGGCTATATTTATAGACCCAAAAATTTCGTGGATTCAATCGGAAACAAGCTAGACTCCACAGTATTTTGTGCGCTCGAGCCTCAGTTAGTTGTTCATTGGCTGATGATACAGTGCAGGTAGCACGGGATTTGGTCCTTGTTTTCGTGTAACTTAGTTTTTATCTTTAATTCGTCCAAGGCGTGGCCTACAAACTGCGGGCGAATGGAAAAAGGTCAAATGCATATGTGTTTGAATTCTAACTTGTTCTCAAATTAATTCGCAAAATTTCCCGGTCTCTAGCTCTAATACGTACATCACATTGTACCGCGAGTGTAAAGTATAATTCGTGGCTTGTATAAACAAAACAGTGGCAATTTTCCGCACTATTAACACACTTAATTTCCTCAAAAATCCATGGTTTCACTTGGACGACGCATTAATTAGGTGAGAAGGTCCATTGCAATGCTAATTTTACATATGGCGTAGGGATACAAAATGAGACGTAAAGTAAATCTTCACAAAAGCGCTCAGTTTGCCGTGAACAGTCGATAATTTAGCATTCCCATCGCTGTTTTTAAAAAGTTCATAAATAAGTATCGGTGGAGTGGCTGCCTTGTCCGGAGGTACGTGGGAGGTTGTTTTTATGAGTGAGATACAAAATCGATGAAGATTACAGGGAACGCCAAACCACGCATCTTACGAGACATCGCCTCTACGCAAAAAGCAACGTGCAACATTTACATCACGCAGCATGCCTGTTATTCAAAATTTACAAATTCATTACTATTTAGTCTGTAGCAAAGTTGAGCTATATTTCATTTGTGTCCGTACACTGCAATTTTTTTTATTCATCAGCCTTAAGTTTCTTTCTGTGCTATAACGAAAGGCATTATAAAAATGTTTCCAGTAAGTAAGATTTCTTGAAATTGCCATATTTCTTTGTCGTTTATATTGTGTGCTCTCTTCGTAGATAAAAGCGATGAGACGCTAAACTTTTTCGTAAAAACTAAATTCTGATTTCAAATGTCCTTCAAAGCAGTGTAAATACCTTATGGCAAAAGAAATCGTAAAAATTGCAAATTGTAAAACAATTTCATTGCCTCGCACATAGTTAAGCTCACGTTACGGCGAACATACTTTTACACAGACTGCAGATAGCTTCATATTCCAACTTCTGAGTACGTTATGCCCGGAATCATATCTACAGTCAACTAGTGCACACGCTACTCTGCGACGTGAACACAAGTTCCCAACAAAACAGACTTATTAATACAGGCTTAAGATACAAGATGATAGTAATGGGCAGCTTTCGCCGCGAGACAGCAAGTCTGACCCACAATCTCCAAGGCGCAGTTTTGAAACCGATTCAGTTCACCTGGAGAATTCAATTTGTCTTACCTCCAAGAACTCTGTGTAGTACGTTCTTCATGAAGTCCTTTTTATCCTCCCTAACCTCTAGATTACGCTCTAAGTTGGCCAAATCGAGAACAAATCTTGAAATAAAACAAAATACGCATCAATGCATCTCACTCCTCCTCATTAGCACGATTTAAAATGTTTCCTGATCTTTATTATAGGCTGTTCAGGGTAAAATGATCACTTTTGAAAGCCCTGCTAAAGATCTACTTGTATGCCCATTGTGTATTCCTCCACCTTAGATAAAATCAACTCTGATATGGGCCTTATCATTTTATCCATGCTTCGGTCGAATGAAACTGTGGAATTATTAGAAAACTAAATACTTTACAAATCTTTTCATTTTTACTCTTAGTTGCATAAAAAAAAAACAGAAAATGAAAGAAATAATATAAGTTATTACACATGGTTGCCTAACACTTTTTATTCTACGTAAATATATGGAACTACTTACCCTCCAACGTTATAAACTTTACTGGGCGCACGTCACGCAGTGTGCCCGTTAAAATATATGCAGCTAGGAACAGTTACTTTTCCCCAAGGTTGATTTCAAAAGTGCTCACTTTATCGTGAACAGCCTTTACTATTATCTCTATGCCAGAACGTTGGCGAAAACAACTCGCTAAACATTTAGAAGTTTTACGTAACTCCTACTTTACTAAAATTGAATTCAGCAGTTTGTTCCTTTTTTATGAAGACAATCTGCTTTTCCTTCCAAGCCCGGCAGATACCAGCAAAAGTAATTTATAATTATTTAATTATTCCCTCCAGATATCAACCGGTTTGATAAAACTTCAGAGTTCTAGGTTGAATATTCAACCAACAGCCCCATGCCTCGTTTTATTGTTACACTCCTTTTATATTTCCTGCGCTACCAACCGTTTTAATTTGCATCCATTAAGAATATTAAATGTTTCTTTATTAATTTTGCGAGAGGCCGTTGAACATCAACATATGCAAACACCCGTTTGGAAACAGGTTTTTATTTTCGCTTAATCGAAGTAGCAGACTTCACGAACCGGCCGTTTGTCATATATGCGCCCGGTTAATCATTCCGCACATACCTGTTTTATCAGACTCCAATTCTCTGCTGTAACCATAAAATAAATAAAGTACAAAGATTCCAAGACAAAGGACAATTTACTTAAAGACTTACATTGTGTAAAAGACAGTAACGTATCCTACTCTTAGCTTATATGCCGTACGGAGTCAGTACAAAAACTGTAAGTCTGTTGACAAGGATTCATGCTGTCTATGTGATTGTATAGTAGGTCTACGCTGTTCCAACTGACTCCGTATGGTATAAATGCATATAGGGGGCATGGGCCACACTCTGTCTTTAACAGAGTACAAGCCTTTAAGCAATTAATGGTCTTGTGACTTGGAGTCTTTGTATTTTTTGCCAATTTCCGAAGGAAAAAAAGGCTTATGAGATCACTTTCGTGCATGTGTGCCTGTGGTATGAAGGCGTGTGTGACAGTGTGTGTGTCTTATCGACCACGCCGGACTTATACTTTCAAAATGATTGTAATTTTGAAATTTCTGGTGATACGTGATGTCTGGGGGAACCGTTCAACTGATTTAAACCAAATTTTGTATGTTGATAACGGATCGTGTAAGCATCGAATTTAGAGAGTATATTGGTGTTGGTCAGCCATTTTGGAAGATAGCACAACATGAAAATACTCAACTTTTGCGTTATTTCGAAAACTACTGAACCAATTCTCGCCAAATTTGCCAAGTAAGTAATACTATAGTAGCCATCTACACTTATGTGATAAAAAGTGATACATCTCTTATTAAAACGGTGACCTTACAAATATTTTCGGCTTATTTTGTGTAAATACCAAGCCATTCAACCAATTTCGACCAAATGTTGAATGCTAATAATATAATACACGCATCACACATGCCAAAAAAATAACCACTTTTTTCGCCATTTCGTAAGACAGTGCGATGCGTATTTAAAAAGTTTTTATGTCATATCTCGGGAAATAGTTGACCAATTTAAGCAAACAAGTAGTTCTGCCGGTGGGAATGAAAGCAGATTTATTTTAAACATGACAGACACTTATTTTTAAAATGACGGTTGTATAGCCATTTTTAGCATCGTTTGCTATATAATCGAAAACATCATCAACTCCATGTTAACTTTGTATGCTGCGAGTATATATTACAACCATCAAAAGAGTATAAACATCGTAGATATAAACCTCTTTTTTTAGGTTATTTTGTAAATATCATTGATTAAAGAAGTAAAGTTTTTATTCCACATCCCATGGGCTAATCGTCTGATTAACAATAAATTCTTTAGACAAGTTGCGCTACGGTTTTCCATGTAAACATTGTCTTTTATGTGGCTCAGGCACTTATTTTCAAAATGATGGAGATGTCAATATTTAGATTAGTGAAGTCAACCATTAAAAAAATTGTAATTATTACATCCATTAGTTTATGCTCCGAATCCTACACCCGTGACGCAGTTGATTGCACTACAGCTTACTTTTACGAAGTTTTCTGGTTCGAGCCCCGGGTAACGCACGTGTGTATTTGTAATTGTATCTGTACTGTTGCATGCGTTTCAGGTTTCATCTCTAATGGCATTGCTATCAACGAGTCTTCAAAGCCTACCTACTATCTAAGCTATTAAGAACTTAATTAAAAATGATTTACACACATTAAAGTAAGCTCATTACTGGAATAAGTAAATTCATGTTTATTTTTTAGTTTCAGCACATATTTGGTATATGTACGATTACTGTTACAAAAGGGAAACGAGTAACGTTATAAATATGAGTTGTATTTCGAAATAACTATTAGGCCAAAGACGTTCCTTGAGCCTTTAGAAGTTTGGTTTTAAATATATAATCGATAAATAAAATATGGAGGAATTCAATTAAATTCCATTTTGCGAGGTACCTCCCCCTTAAGGACAATTCATATAGAAGTTAACACGGAGGTAGTGGCGTTAACTTAGGTTATCGTTATTTTCAGTTACAGGTAAAATCGAACATCGAAGTGTTTACAATGAATTAAAATCAACGTAATGTTAATTTTTTCCATGTGAGAGGTTGGCTAAAATTCAATATAAAGCAAAGGAAACGTAATGTCAGCCAATCAGATTGGAGTAAGAGTATTTGTTTTGTTGGTCTGTATCTACGCATTTTTGCTCCTACCATATTCCGTGTGAATTTTATAGTGTGTTAATATCATACGGTTAAAAGGGAAGATTAAGTTTTTGATTTAGAATGTGCGTCTTTGAGTGAAAATGAAATTGAAGATCTCAAAAATTCTTAATTTAAAGAAAATCCGATAGCTCCAAATATGCGTCAATTTTGGAGGTAGATGGAATTATTATTTGCGCATAGGCATACATGTTTGTAAAATGTCTACAATAAAGTTTCATCCGTTCACTGACTTTTCCGTTCACAATGTGAGTGAAAAACACCTCAAAATTTCAACCTTAAAATCTTCATTAAAAAAAATAAGTCGGAAATATACATGCAACATGTGGTCAACAATCCTTCTTAAGAACGATACTTCCCTTTGAAGGTTGAGCTGAAAAACAGGTTTATTGCAAATATTACAGAAATTATTTTTAATAGAACAATGACGTTCACGACAATGTATAGTTGAATGAATATCTGTAAACACTGTGAAACCAGTCACGACCATAAAATTATGTCATAGAGGAAATGACAGTTGCAACCCTAGTATCGCATATATGTACATGATGCCGAAGATTTATACGTTTTCCAATAACGGGTTGCGAATGAGCACGTTAAATTAACGAAAAAAGTTCGTCTTACGTTTTCACCCTTAATCCCACCGTTTGCGAAGAATTCGTGCATAAGTTCAAAACCATTGTGTTATTTCACCTGGTAGGTAAGCAACACGCGCCCATAAAACATTTATTCCTTAAAGAAGATGTTCCAAGCGCCTACCATCAACTTCAACGCACAGATTACAGCATCGTTATTCTAGATGCCATTGTTCAGTTTCCATTATTTTCATTAATATTCACATTAAACATCTGTTTCAACTTTACCGTACGAAACAATCATCGGCCACATATGTCACATATATTATTTCGACTTATTTTCACATATGGAATATGCAGGTTGGGTTTATATATGCCTTTTAGACGAGGTCAATATGTATAAACATACAAGCTGTCTATACACGAGCGTTTTCCAGATCCCAGGCAAAACTACAGCATATTTGGTAGCCCTGTGTCACGACTCATCAAAGACTATTAATTCATAATGCCAATGTAATCACACCTATGATTATATAACAAATTTTGACACAGTGTAGACGCAGAGTCTAAGTAACAAGTCCCATGTCCACTTCAATATTAATAGACCCAAGCCTCGTAAAATATTATTTGTGGATATCGCCTTATTTTGACGGTGATAAATGCCATTAAATTCTTCATGTTCTCTCACTTATACTAATCTTACATCTCTTTTTCTCTACCAAACACATACATTCTCTCGCACGCTCACACACAAGCACCTTTTGTAACCGGATATTCAAGGTATTGTGTCACTCACCAATGTGGATAGGCTATATGTATTTCGCCTTGTTTATTTTTGTAGAGAGAAATGTTCCCAAAGTTCTGGGCCATTTGAAACTTACTTCGCCGTATGAAAGAAAGTCACACTTCTGCTTATGTGCAATTATATTACAGTTTACAAATCATCAACCAAATATATGAATAAATTTTATTCACAATGCACTTGGGAAGTAGGCCTATCGAAATTTTTATTATTATTTAGTTTTTGATTGCATGCTAAATGCAACGCAGCTGTAACGGGAAACACTCAAAAATTAATTTGAACCAAAATATTGTTCACAAAAACACCTAGCTCGATCATAGTGGGTTGGACTTGTTAAAAAAATCCTTTAATCGATGTTTCTAACACATGTAGTAAATTCACCAACGTACAAAAATGGAAAAGGGTAGACATACATGTAAGCTGAGTTTTTTAATTCAACTTACTATAAGAATTAAAATATTTAAACTATAATTTTAACGAAAGTTAAAGTCTAGTGCTGAATCTTATGTACGCAATTTGACACTTGTATGCTGGTATAACATTCTCGATTAACTAACTGAAACTTGTAACTCGCCTTACCAAAAAAAAACTTTCATGTGGTGGGAAAGAGGATGTTATTTTGGATCAGAATATTTAAGTACAATGCATAAAAACTACAAAAAAGTATAAGTAGTATTTTTGATGATATGGCCTCTCGAAGAGGAATATCGTAGAGGGGAATAATAATCCAGCCATCTCTTTGGGTACTCGCAAAAAAAAGTGCACTCTTCGATGAGGTCAAGGTGAACATTAAAGCATAAACAGGAAATTCAAATGATTCAAAGTATTCGTTAATTATAACCAAATCTTGCCACGTCGGCCTTGAAGAAACTGGCCGCGGATATAAAAATGGATTTTTTTTTTTTTTAACAACTTAATATACGGTACCACTACGTTCTCTCGGTGGCAGGGAATCTCGAGGAAATTATAGCGTGCCAAGTGTCCCCCTCCCTTGCTCCCTGGAATAATAGCCATAAATATGCACGGTAAGCGAGGCGGCTGTCGCGAAACTGGCATGAAGGCCGCGTGAGAACCGGTCGACTCATCTTCACGCTGATTGGCCGGTAGTTTGGGTGTTTGCCAGGTCTGGCTTGATGGAACCCTCCCGCTCAAGAGGAGAGGGCTTTACAAAACGCAGAAATTAATCATTCAAACGCGAGTGGTAGGCAACAGACACAAAACAACATTGAATAGGCACAGTAACGATCCCACCGCCTAATTTGGCCGATAGAAAAGCATTTTACAGTGTTTTATCTATACTAATAAATAAAACTTCAAGTGTCTGTCTGTTATTTCAAAATTGATACCAATATCTAAGTGTAATATGCTATTTGAACGACGTTGAAGCATAAATAATGGTTTAGAATTTTTGTCTGTCTGTCCGAATGTTTGTCCAGAATAGGCCTCGAAACAGCTGAATCGATTTTGATTAAGCATTCTGAAATAATAGAGAATATTTCTATTTAAAATCTGCTCTTTTTCTATAACGATATCTCGAATTGTTGCGAAGTTATTTAATTGTTTTATTTTAATTTTTAGAAATAGCCTCCCCCCCCCCCCCCAAAGGGTTATTGGCAAAAAGGACCGTCGAAACAACAATAGGTTTTTTAATAATCATAATATAACAATAACATTTTTTAAATAATATCTTTATTAGTGATAATATAAGAATAGATTTTTTGCTAGTCATAATATAAAAAATATCAATTTTACAATTTCTTTGGTGTAATATCAGATAAATTGTTTATAAATAATTGTAAGTTAAACACAAACAAATACTTAAACCCACCGAACGAAATCGCGAACACAGCTAGTTTGAAATAAATATGAAAATCACTTCTTTTTAATAGTAATTTTGTAGTCGACAGCAGTTTTTTGAAGCAGGCAAACACAAATATATCTCGAATGTTCGTTATTTGAAATCACAAGAACAACATGTCTTCACTTAAGTGTTTTAATGCTGCTCCGTGGCCGGCTATATACTGGGATAGTCGCTACAAAAGAGCACTTGCGTGTTGATTTCTGGTCGTCAATACAGTAAGCGGTTATGTATTTTTATGTCATACGAAGGAACACAATGGTTCGTCGCAAGGTGATAGATGTATGTTACTAAGGACGCAATCGTCAGGTACCAATGTATTCTGTAAGCGTCCAATAATCTGTTTCAACACAATAAACGGATGTGTAGTCTTTGAAACGTGACAGCTTTTCGGCGCATTGCTGACACAACACCATCCTTTCACCGCTTACTGTACTGTTCTGCTACGATTGTTGTTTTATTAGATGGACAATAGTGTGACTGGGTTGCATATATACGGAAAAATAGGCGCGGGCGATTCTCCCGGTTTAAAAACCAGTAATTAATTTTCCAATTTTCTGAAGACCTGGTAGAGTACTACTTTCAGAATGTGCTTCCACTTAGTGTGAAAAGTGATAAACTACGTCTGAAAAATTACTCCATAGTGAGAGCGCACTGCATTTATGCGCACATAGTTTGATAATGTATTGCACAAGAACAATTTCTTACTAGGCTTTACCAACACATGTATTTTCTCACTGTTTTTATTTATAATAATTATTAATACAACTCTATAACTAATTGAAAAAATGTAATCGTAAAATTTAACCAAAATAAATACTTTAATGTTTACGCAACGCTTGTCATTCATGTTGTATTTCGGAAACAATCAAACATGTCATACATAGGGTGATTTTTCAAAAAATGTTATTTGAAAATTGTGAAGATACTGCGAATAGATTTTACGTAATAGTTAATGCTTATGATTCGCACTGAGTAAACCCCCTGAACACTTTCCTCGATTGTGAAGGGAGAAGTGAGGGATGGTGCGGCCAGTTGAGCGAGCTACGGGCCGAAGGACGCCCAGAGCAAGACGCCACCTGCCGACCTTCCCTCCTCCAGGCAGATGAGCACGTCCGCCCTGTCGGGACCTGACCCGCCCGGTTAGGAGGGAAATGAGGAGGAGTGCGAGTGATAGCTGCGCAGGTTGCCACTTTCCGTGTTCTAACGTTCGACTGTTCTGCTGCCTATAACTCAGTAAAGAAAGCACTTATGAACCAAACATTTGAAAAAAAAAAAAAAAAAAAAAAAAAAGCCCGGCCCGTTAACTGCATACATCCTGGCATGCTGCATCATCGTTCAGTTGGCAGCGTATTAAGAAGATCGTTCCAAGTCTTGACCTTGTATCGAGATTGTAATTCTTCAATTTATGGTTACTGAAGTTGAAGTTACCTTCCTTAGAGAAAATAGACCACGAATTGGCATATTAGGTAACACATAAAGGTTTCCAATAATTTCGCGTTTCTACTAGACCAACGCATTAATAAAGTGAACAGACCCGTGGCAATGTTTTACATACATCACAAGAATACAGTACGTTAAGGAAAGGATAGTATAAGCAAGGCTTTCTAAAATGCTAATATAACACTGAATAGCCTATACAGATTGTCCCATTTGTCTTCACCACCCACAATAACTCTGCAACGGGGCTCCAATTGAAAAAGAGTTTCATACAAAAATTGTATAACTGAAAGGGGGGAATAACACTGCTGGGGACTCAGCATTATAGGAATATTTATTATTGAGGTACGAGTATTAACATCAGGTTTTTAAACAGCACAATGTATTTATTGGTCCAAAGTTCACTTAAACTCGTCAAGACCTATTTAGACATGTAGCAAGATGCACACTTTCATTGCATGTACATTAAATACGAGACAGAAAGTGGGATCTCTACTGCCCTTTGGTAGTATTATCCATTTGGTACTGCAATGGGTAGAACGTCCACATGATATGTTCAAAGTGGTGATTATTGCTAGCGATACACAACTTCAGTCGCTGGATGAATGAATAAGCTGGTTCATCCAGTTTTGTCGGCTGAAGAGCATTACAAGCACTCACAATACGTTTCTGCACGTCCTCTGGAGTTGTTGGCATATGTCTGTAGACAGCGCCTTTGAGGTAACCTCGAAGGAAAAAGTCCAGGGAGACCGAGCGGCCTACTGAACTGATCCTCCACGACCAATCACCTACCAGAATATTTGCGGTCCAAAACACAACGTGCATACACGGCATTATGTGCTGGGTATCCATAGTGCTGGTACCATATAATCATTATGTTCTTTAGAGGTATCTACGCCAGAAGACCAGGAATAATTATTTGTATGAAGGTGGCATTCTCCCTGCCGTTTCGGTTACCATTCACGAAATAAGGCCCTATAACGTTACTGCCAACAGTCGCACACCAGACGTTAACTGCCCACTGATCCTGATGGTTCACTTGTCAAATTCATCGTGGGTTCTTGACATCCCAATAATGCATGTTCCTGGTATTCACTTGGCCTGAGATGGAGAACGACGATTCATCGATAAAATCATCATCCGTAGTTCGGGTTGGTTATAATTTGATGTTGTGCCCATTGACAGAACTCTACACGATTCTGGAAATCATTCCCGTGTTATTCTTGGTGTAAGTGTACATGATAATGCGATGAGCAGTCGTTTTCAGAATACCAATTTCGGCTTCAACCTGGTGTGCTGACATGTGGATAAAATGCTACAGCAGCAAGAACAGCAACATCAGCAGCTTCATCTGTGCCAGTTCTACGACTATTGCTTTGCTGTGGGTTCGAATTGCCAGTTTCACAAAACTTCACGGGATATAATCCGTCTGGACGGTGGGGCCTTGTCAAGGCATCGCTCTTTGTAGTGTTGATCCACCTGCCTAGCACTACACCACCTTTCATTAGAATGAACGACCATAGTACACTGTACCGTAAAATAATACGAACTCATTGATCTGCTGACTAATATTCTCTATAGATGAGAAGTATTTGTACCGTCTCGTTGTTGGAGTACATTTCCATTACAACTCTCACCTTGCAGTGTACTGTATTCGACTGCACACTGATCACTGATTGAGTAGTCGTCACGTCGTGTGTGTTCTCTTGTTTCCTATAAGCGCAAGCTCTGTGGAATGGGGTACGCAACTTTGGGAACCTGCACTGTTTACATCGTTTCTACATCAAACGCAGAGAGTCGACGTCATACTGAAGTGTACCATGAAGTGCAGTCTTGCCCCAAAGCATCACCAAATGGGTCTTCATGAACCCTTTTGTGTCTAAATATCTGTGGTGGTTTTCAGCGATCTGTTTACTAGACCTGTACACTCTGATACATTTCGAATCAGTTTTTACGAGCTACATTGAACTTTTGACCAATAAATATATGGTACCATTTTTAAAAACTGATGTTATTACTCGCCTTTCACTAATAAATAATTATATATTTCTGACTCCCAGCAGTATACAATTTTTCAATGAAACACTTTTTCATTTGGAGCCCCGGTGTGGAGTTATTGTGGGTGGTCAAGATAAATGGGGACATTCCGTATACACGATTTTGTCATTTCCTAGTAGGCTATTTAAAGCTACGTGAGTTAAGAACTTTTAAGAAAACAAGCTACTGAAATTTTTCTTGCACAGGCAATCTAATGTATAAAAGGGTAATTGAAATTGAACACTATACTTTGACATTTTCATAGAAACTTTCCGTGTTTTTCAAGAATATTGATAGACTTTGTAACAAGCAGTTTATGGTTCCCAAGTACGTAGAAACTCGAAACATACATTTTTAAGACAATTGCCAAAATGGTTCACACTCACCAATTAAATTTGGTTCTAGGGAATATATTCATTACATTTAAAATTAAAAAAAAAAAATTCAACTGAATTATTGCCTTTGTTAGTTGCCGTACGTAAATAAGAGTAAATAAAAGATCATATTGATAATGGAAAAGCGTAAATAATGTAAAAATTATATTATTGTAATCCTTAATAGTGACCGGTCACTGTATACCAACGAGAGTGTAAAGAGGAGGGAGGGGGGGTGCGATCGCTCTCCTTGCTCCCAATGCATCCAGAGACTATAAGACGACGTAGTCTGAGTTTGGTCTCCTGCGCATGCGCCCAACAGTCTCTCAAGAGCTACCATTAAAAAAAAAACTGGTAATTTGGCGTGTTTCAACAGATGCGTGTACTTCGCTCACAATTTGTTTTCTAACACACCTGCGATTTTACAAAAGAGATACATTTTGTGTAACTTGATTACAATACACTTTGTTATAATTAGTTTAGTAGCATTTCAAAGCACATAATTATGCGAAAAAGTTTGTTAACTTTAGTTGAAACCACGTGGTTTTATACAGTTGTTCAGAGAGAAAAGAAGCACATTTTTGAAACATGGAGGATGGTTACTGCGTACCTGGAATGCGCGCTTTACCTCAAAACTACTTTCTTGTTCCTCCAACGGTGACACCTTCCTCACGTGGGACCATCCGACAGTATGGACGCTGAATATTTAGAATTCCGTAACTTAACCATAGCATATTGTCTCCTCTCCTTGTATTTTTTTTTCGGGTTGTTTCCTGCCCCGACACAAGGTAACTCTGTAATCTCTCCCATTTACCCATGGCGCCATCGTGCGGCCTGCGGAAGAACTTCGCCAGTCATCTCTCCTTCTCTCCCCTTAGCCCTGACCTGTGATTTTCGCTCATTTTTCGACCCACTTACGAACAACAACGATGGCTAACATCAAAACATTCAAGAGTCTATATTTTTTTTTTACTATATTACCATATTACTTCTTTTCCATTTTGATATGAAGTAACAATCTAGATAAAGTATTATAGTAAAAAAATAACTTTTAAAAATGTCCGAAATGAGCTATAGGAATTTTGTATTTAAATAATTTTTCTTATAATTCTCAAAATTGATAAATTTTTATGTAATACTGTACGTCGCTATACACCTCAAAACAATTTACTACCTCATTAAAATTTCCTTAATAATATTTCTGAGAAAGTTTATAATATGGTTCGCATGAATTATATTTCTTGGCGATTTGGTTGTATGGTACAACAGTATTTTGATTTTATCTTTTGACATGAAATTTAAATTGAAAATAACAAGAAGTCAAACCATTACCGTAGATGAACTGAGTGCTGAGTTTCGAAATATTTTCCACATGGCAATCCCGTGACTTAAATAAATTCTTCAGCTTAACCATAACCTTCGTTAGAAACAGAATTATGAAAGTGGTACAAACTAAGATTTAAGATCAAATACACGTATTTACGGTATAGAAACATGACGCATCTTATTATTCAAGTAATTTACTATATTTATCAAATTATGATTCATATCATTTAACTAAACCATTTCAGTGATTTCTAACTCAAGAAAAATATTGGTTATTGAAAAGCTTTTTAGCCATTCGGCTCGTCGCGCAATACCAGGACCAGGAAATTAGCTCCAAAAATCCAGGACAAATATCTGTTAGAGATTCGTTCCCTCTATATTATTTTTCTATTTTCTGTGGTAGATAGATCATGCCAACTACGCAATAACTAGCTCTGAGTATATTCTATTCTCGGTATCTTAACTATTTCTAAATAAAACCTTTGAAGAATCACCCCATGTTAACATAATACTTCTTATTTTTCGTTAATTTAAAGTTTTGCCTATTTTTTATTTATAAATTATAATATATCATTTATAATAAATATGAATAAAAACAGTGAGAAATCCCGTGTAATGGTAGCGCCTAGTAAGACATAGTTCTCATGCAAAATACTACTTAAAGGCTGTTCACGATAAAGTGTGCACTATTGAGATCAACCTTCGAAAATAGTCACTGCACCTACCTGCATATATTTTAAAGAGCGCACTGAGTGACATGCGCCCGGTAAATCTGGCAAAGCTGGATGGGAAGTAGTTCCGTATCTTAACGTCGAATAAAAAGTGTTAGGTAACCATTACTGATTATTTAAATCATTTCTTTCGCTTTATGTTTTTTAATACATCGAACTGTAAAAATGAGCAGATTTGTAAAATATTTACTTTCCTAATATTTTCACAGTTTCACTTGACCGGGCATGAATAAAGTGACGAGGACCATGGCAACATTAATCCTTACTACTATATAAATGGGAAAGTGTGTTTGTGTGTTTGTTTGTCCTTTCATGTCAGATCGGAGCAATGGAGATAGCCTTGCTTTTTTACACAGATATAGTTGGAGGGTCGGGAGAGCGAAATAGGCCACTTTTTATCCCAAAAAATCACTAATTTCCTTACAAAAAATATTTTAATTTTATATCATTCCTTCATGAAATTCTTATTGTAATATTACTGCATAAACAAGAATTGTTAAAATAAAAAGATCCGTCATTTCTCCTCTTTTTTGTCTATGGGCTGTCTTACATTCCTTCCAAAGAGCCGTAATAGTTCAGTGGGTAGAGAACCCAATAGTGGGGCCGCAGAAACTCAGTGGGTAGAGAACCCAATAGGGGGGCCTCATAAACTCAGTGGGTAAAGAACCGAATAGTGGGGCCGCAGTATCCCAGGGACTAGAGAATCCAAAAGTGGGGCCGCAGTATCCCAGGGACTAGAGAATCCAAAAGTGGGGCCGCAGTATCCCAGGGACTAGAGAACCCAAAAGTGGGGCCGCACTATCCCAGGGACTAGAGAACCGAATAGTGGGGCCGCAGTATCCCAGGGACTAGAGAACCCAAAAGTGGGGCCGCAGATTCTCAGTGGGTAGAAAACCCAATAGTGGGGCCGCAATAGCCCAGTGGGTAGAGAACCAAATAGTGAGGCCGCAGTAGCTCAGTGGCTAGAGGAGAACCCAATAGTGGGGCCACAGAAACTTGGTAGCTAGAGAACCCAAAAGTGGGACCGCAGTGTATAGATATATATAAAGTGGGGCCGCAGTCCTAAATATAATGCGAACGAAGTCGCACGGGTCATCTAGTCTTAAATAAATAGGGCAAAAGAATACACGACGTGCATTCAAGTAGATCTTAAGCAGTGCTTTCAAAAGTGGTAGGTTTACCGTAAATAGCCTATACCACTGAGTACGTACGAATTCAGTGCGATGTCCTTCAGTGTGATTTTATAGACTTAGTCAAGCTGTGTTTGCACGAGGCGGAGGGATATCCTGGAAGTACAACTTTGACAGGGGTTCAGAAAAGTGTGAGGTAACCGTGAATGGATTATAGGCTGAAAAGTTGGAAGTAGCCACGAAAGGACTATACCAATGTCGAACGGCTGTTTGCCACCGAATATACATAATTGCGTTGCTTGAAATCGCAGTACATTTCCTCACACCATCTTTAATGCAAGAGGGGTTTTATTTAATGAACATAATATAAAATAAATCGCATTTCAAAGAAATCCTAAAGTAAACACAAACTACATCCACTTTTTTATTTTTATTTAATGGGCCTCTGCGCGATTTTGCGAGTTCAGCTGGCAAATGATGAGGAAATATTGAATGCATTGACAAGAACAGTCCACTTAATTTCAAGTTTGTGGGTCCTCCAGCATTCCGCGCTGCTGCTGCCGTCAAAAGAAACGGATTTTGTATTAAATGTTGGACGTAAATTTTAAGTAAAAAGACAGCCCAACATTAGTTTTCTTCTGACCAAAGGCTTATCGACTTGTAACTTCGTACTTCGTACTTCTTTACTTCGTACTTCGGAGTGAACTTTAAAAGTCACTGATTTGGATTCCGTACTCTTCTAACTAATCCAACGTTTAAAAAAAGGTTCACTTGATTAAGTAGTTTCGCTTGAAAAGTAATTTTACAATGTTGGCTAAGAAGAAAATTACTTAATGCCAGAATAGCGAAGTTACAGTTAAAATTAGCTGTTTCTTGATATATACATATCTTTAATTAAATTTTGGGCTAAATACTGTCTGTAGGTGAAATACCTATACTTAATGCTAATATTCTCCAGTATTAGTCAAATTATTTCTCAATTTAAGAGTTTGCAAATAATTTTTTTTCAGGTTAAATACCGCAAAGCAACGTAACTCCTTGTTATTTATTGCCATCGCTGATCCAAAATAAGAAAATAAAAGCTATTTAGTATGTAAATACTAAAAAAATTAGTTTATCGTGCTTACATTTAATATTACTATAGTTAAAATTCATCTAATAAGCACTATAAATTGAAACTTTTAACACTGACAACATTTCACTTAGAAAATCTTTACAACCAATTAAAGAAAACCCATATTATTGCAACATTAAAGAAAAATAGGAAAGACCAATTTAATATTATGAGCGTTGAGAACATATCAGATAATTACAATTATTTCGAAAAGAAGCACTATTATCTCTTTAAGTTTAGTTATCGTATAATTCTTTGTTAGCCTAAAACCGTATTGAACTGCAAATTTTTCTTTAACTATGGAAAACGACTAATCATTATTCTTCTCGAATTTGCGTCTAGCTACAAAAGTAATTTTCTTCGCCCAGGTATTTAGTACCCAGGCTGATGCAATGGCTGCAGGGTTGTCTACCGTTAAGGCGCTCACAGTTTCAATGCTGCACGGTGCCATTAAATATACAGAATATATATAAATAACACTGGCATACGACATTTACTCCGGGGTTTATAGCATGGCTTTACAAAAGGTAGCTCGGTAATAGTTTTTATTTAACCGAGCTGCAATAGTGTAACAAACAAAGCTACTTAGGGCGATCGCCTTCCAACACTTCACTGCGCTCTAGTATGTTTGAAAAATGAGTTTTTTTTTTTTTTTTACGAATATCCCCAACGTGTTTACAGACGAAAAGGAAGTATACCGCAGACAAGGACTAGAAGAGGATAGAATATTGCTTTCAGACATCGCGCATGCTTTGAATGTTGCTTTTAGCACTCAAACATCTTTAAAAACGAATTTTTCAGACTGCTGTACCTTAAATCTTTCTAATCAAAGACGAGCAAAACTATGCTAAAGGCTGTTCACGATAAAGTTAGCGCTTTTGAAATTAATCTTATAAGAATGTCACTGCCCCTTCCTGCATGTATTTTAATGGGCGCGCTGAGCGACACGCGCCTAGTAAAGTTGGTAACGATGGATGAAGAGTAGTTCCATAGTATTAGGTAACCATCTGGAATAACTCGAATTATTTCCTTCGTTTTCTGTTATTTCTTTAGTTCATCGAAGTGTAAAAATTACTAGATTTGTAAAATACTTACTTTCCTAATAACGTCACAGTTCCGCCTGACTGACGTATGAATGTAGTTATGATTTCCATGGCAATGTTGATTTTACATAAGGCGTAAGGATACACAACGTGCATGCAAGTAGATCTAAAACAGATCTGTCAAAAGTGTTCATTTTACAGTGAACAGCATATATGTGTGTGTATTGGCAATTGCCATAGACTTTCCACTATAAACCATTCACGGTAAAGTGAGCACTTTTTAAAGCTCCTTCAAAATGTATTAATCCCTATTAAATATATTTTATTGCACCCTCAGACATTAACTTTCGAGTGTGGTGAAATGTATACACTGTATTTATTAGTCACATTGTAATATTTATATTAAAAAGTGGCGAAAAGCTGGAAATTAGTTGAAAGGAAAATCTTAGCAGGGCCTTAAAAAGTGCTCACTTTACCGTAAACAGCATATAATTATATGATACAGGCACCTCTCAAAGTCGCACAGTTTCACTTCACTACACATTGCACGAATGAATCAAAGTGTTTCCAACGAGATGATAGGTTGTGGTTATGGAGAGAACGACGCTGCTAGGATCCTCGTTTTCCCCTTGTCCTTGGTCACGTCAAGTTCCTGCCACACACCCAGGACGAGCCAAGGCCGCTGGAAAATAAAGCACGTCCTACTCGATCCACTTAGCGGCACTCCCCCCCCCCCCCCCCAGCTTTTTTGCCCCTTCCGCCATCCTCCTTTTCCTCGTACCAACCCCTCCCGCCCTTCAGAAGTGGCTTCAGCATGCCCACACTTGCCTATGTGGCAGGTCATTGCGTTAAAGAATCCTGCGGGGAAAAAAAACTGCCTCTCAACCCGCCTCTTGCTTGGCGTTCCACGCCTGCCTATTATTTTTTACGGCTCTTCAGAAAATAGTGAACGTCAGCGTGAAAATGTCGCTTGTTTGCTGGGGCCGCGGTGGTGGTGTGGCCAGACAACTCGCCTCCCGTCTAGGCGAACCGGTGAACGCTACAAATTTTACCCGCAGGCGTATTTTACGCCCATGTAGGAAAGGACGACACCCTCGCGATCGACACAGGAAAAGAACGTACTAAGTACATCGTAATACCATTGGTGAGATGTCTGCACAGTGGGATGCCGTACAGGAAGAAAAGGGGTTTTCAGAATAGGGGCTTTTCTGAAGAAAAAAAAAATTCTCGGAAAATGGTACATTTACACTCTACTAATTAGACAGAACACGAAATTACTTCATTTGAAAATCATTTCTGGGTAAACTCCAAGTTGGATGAGGAGTGACCGCTTCGGGTCACCACCTACAAAAAACAGCCGGCGGGCCTTGAATCACTGTTTTGGGGATTAACTCCCCTGCTGGCGCTGGGACTCTGGCTCGGTGCGTAATTGTAGGCTAAGCTTGAACAGTAATTTTATATGTGAGGGGCAATGCTTATTCCTTAAATTGTTACTCTACCAAGGGAGACCTTCTGGCTAGAAAGTGACGAGGGTAATGGTCTCGGGGATTAATGTCAACCTAATTTACTGTGGTCAGCCGAGAGTTGCAAACAGTGTTATACTGTTGTCGCGGTTGTCAGCTGACCGCCAAGCTGCTTTGACACGTGCTGCCACTCTGGGATTCAGGGGGTAATATTCGCCTGCTACACTGGCGGGCCACTACCGGATTTCCCATGTGGGAATCGTGCGGGACAATGCCACTGGTCGGCGGTTTCCCTCAGGGATCTCCCTTATCCCCCGTCCTTCCTTTCCGGCACTGCTCCATACTAACCTCGTTTCACCATCATCGGCTCTCAAGACCTCGATGTTAAGAGCCGCCCAAATCTCTCTCACATCCCTCCACTCGCTTGTTTACAAGGTGAAAAGGGCAATAAAAACATATAGCATTTTAGCGTATGACACAGCAAGTATTTTGATAACATTTATTGTAAGAGAAAATCCCTCACCATGGTGTGCCAATGATATACGCTGAGGTGTGTCGGATTTATTTTGGCTTCAGTGGTGGCTGTTACGAAAATTTATGTTTTGTCTGCCTTGAACTTCCTTTATTTGAAAAGTTTTCTGAGGTATTAAGAGCAGAGCGTTAATTGACATATAGAATTAGATGACTTTTCAAACTTCGTACGTTCGCAATATGCTTATCAGCCGAAAGTTTTACTGTTTCATCTGTTTAGGGCATCTTTATACATAATTTATATTTACATATAGGCTTTATGACCACAAACTTGGTATAAACTTTGTATAAATTGGTTTTATACCAACAATATTTTACAGACATACACAGAATTACTTTTTATGTAACTAATCAATTGCCATGGGTGGTAAATATTCCTTTGGTGTAAATATAGTTAAAATCGTGAACTGTAAGTACAGTCATT
This sequence comes from Dryococelus australis, assembly GCA_029891345.1. Taxonomy (NCBI): domain Eukaryota; kingdom Metazoa; phylum Arthropoda; class Insecta; order Phasmatodea; family Phasmatidae; genus Dryococelus; species Dryococelus australis. The sequence continues at coordinate 131,738,923 of CM056995.1, read as the reverse complement.
ATAACAGTATTAATTTTTCTTAGTGGATGAATTTAACTGAGCAAATTTTGGTAAATGTCGCTTAACTATTTTTAATGAAATTTTAAGTGATGGCTACCTGTATACGACTAACAATTAAAAACACTTTTACTATATTTTCTGGCCGGAAAATATTGTTAGTTAAAAATGATTTAACCAATATCTGTATCTTCCATACAAACAATAGCAATTAACTAATAGATATTTAGGCGAAGAACTGGAAAGGCGTTTGTTGGGAAACTACACCGGCAATAACATGGACTGTAAATCTGAAACACTTCAGGAAATCCACCTCCACGACTGTTGGAATCAAACGCAAATCCTCCCCTGCCAGACACGTAGCTTATGCTTACGAAGAACCAATAACCCTGGGCTTTCCTTTTCAATGGTTTAACGTTGGGAGCATTATATTCTAGTTGCAAATATTCACGTTGAAACACGTCAATCCAGCGATGATCTTATTTTCAACAATGTACGGTAGTAATTGAAACAGGTCATTAATATGGATAGAACGTTCTTCAAATAGTGACGTTTAAGAATTCTTTTTAAGGGTATTCTATTCCGAGTGTAGTGTATATAATCTGTTACGAATCCGGGAGAACGCCTGGTTAGACGATACTGTCACATTTTAAGAATCGGTCACTTAAAACCAAAACATCGCGTATAAACACACCTAAATATTTTTTTACTGTTTCTTACACAGTTATTATATTCAATATTCAATTACACCTCAAAAATATCTGTACTCGTACATAGAAACACGATAAAACCACACGCTAAAATTTCACAATAGTTAATGTCAGATCCTCTACCACTTTAACCACTAAATCCTTCCCGCGACTAAACCAAGCTCATATTTCACTTCTTTTAGCCAACGTTCATTGACTCCATTATTTCTAGAGAATGTAATAAAATGTTCTACTCGAGTACTGAGAAAACTTATAAAATATGTGCTTGATATTTGACTTACTTCCAGTCACCGAAAATTTCGATTCTAATGTATATATTTATTCTTAGTTTTCTTAGATATCTGTCTATGAGGTGTAACATCTGCATTCCCGGACAAGATTGGCTACCACAGAACTACAAAGAAAAAATTAATGCAAAGACAATGTCATAATTTTTTTTTTTTTTTTTTGCAAGTTGTATCATATTTCGTACTTACGATCTTAGCTTTATGAGATTATTTTGAATGTCAAGTCTGTAATGTTCTTAGCATTCACCTAGCAGTCATCGCCTTGTTTCACTTACAAATTGCAAATATTTAGAAGTTTCAAAATATGTTCGTGAAAAATTGCTGGCGAATACAGGTAATCAAGTTTGGAAGAGTACACCATTTTCATCTACCTGTTTTTCAGAAGCTAAATTTTAAAGAATTTTAAAGGACAGCCGTACCAGATGATCCAGCTTGTAGACATTTGTAAATGTCTTGCATCGCTGGATAACACTGCAAGTCACTGTAAATAAAATGTTAGTCGCAATAATTGTAAAAATATCACATTTTTTTATGTCTGAAAATTAAAAACAAATATTTGTATTTTCAGTTTTTATTTTAATTGAAACTGCTTAGAAAATTTGGTTTACATCTTCATCTTCTAAGCATGAAGGTTCTAAAATAACCTTCGTCTACGTAAGAGAAGTGGCTGAATAAAATATTTTGTAGCCACTAAATATGTCTGTAATGACTTCAGATACTTCTGAGAGTATTAAATTTCAAAGAATTTTTTCTTGTCATATTAAAGTTATTTCAACTCAGCCTCCTGGGATATTCGAAAGTAATAGTTGTGTGTTACCGCATCATAGCTTGTCTACCGTAGTCATTTTGCACAAGTGTAAACATTTTTTGGTGGTCGTAATATACTTCTTTAGTGATATCAACGGCTTGTGCTGATTTCGCTGTTGTACTTTGTAGCAACAGCAGAAAATGAAGAAGTCGAAGCAAATAAATTTAATTGTAATTTTCGGTGTCTTTTGGTCACCTCAGAGCATAGTACTGGTTTTCTTATCACAAACTCTACTTGGAATAAATAATTCTTTTCACAATATATAATTGCTTTACTCAATTACAGCCTATCAGGTAATTAATGCTGAATTATTAAAATATTTAATTAACAATTTTTATAGAAACATAAACAGTACAAGTATACACTCTTGACCTTCCCTAATATGATATCGGGTACGTTATAACTGTCTAATAATTCTACGATTCTTTACTCAGTACGGTTAAAATTACAAAACATTAGACTTTTAGGGCCGAACGTAATCACACCGTGTAATATTAAATATACTGACTTATGCAGTCACTGTTAATATAGTGATCGACTGTTTGTAGAAATATTCTTGCTCGCTGGGACTACTGTTAGAGACGCATTAAATAAAAGAAGGGCTCTAAATTGTCAGAAATTTTATCTTAACTCTCTCAAAAACAATTATGATTTTTATAACGTTTACATGATTGTTTACGGGAATAGCTGATACAGTAACTTAAATTCAGGAATAACTTCACTTTCCAATGTAGTATTAACATAAGTTTTAGAGGACAGCAGTTTGATAGTACTATTGGAATACTACAGCAGTTTTACTATTATAATAATAACTTTAAAATATAATTTTGAAAAAATATTCAATATTCGTTATTGCATACAAATTGGCGTGCCTACACAATATCTGCTATTTCCATTGTAAAGTTGGCAAAGAATTATGAAATGTGTTTCTACGTCATTACATATGATCGAAATTAGGTAGTTAGGCTTTAGAGAAGGGGGTGAGAGGAGACAACTTAAAAAAATTCTTTTTGATTGTGTATGTATCACAGTATAAATTAAAGTAGGGTTAAAATAGTAGTTTCTGGCATTTTCGCAAGGCCAACTGATCGATATACATACATACCACTAGCTGTATGGGTATACTAACTATTTTGTTGGCGATAGACTACAAGCACGAACTGTGAAATGCGAATATTCTAAATTTAACATGCAAAAATTAAGTACTTTCCATTTCGCGCATCCTTCAGGTCTTTCATTGAAAAGAGCATCGCAAAATCCTCGTGCAATCGTCCAGGAACAAATACATTATCCTCGACAGGAAAATGCACCAGTAAATACATTAGTTAACAAACAGTGCGAAAATAAACGTCACCTAACTGAAACAAAAAAAAAACTATAAAATTAAAATGTTGGCATGCAATTTTAAATATTGTCAACAGGACTGCCTCATAATGGGTAGTCGTCATAAGATTCTACGCTCAGTAGATGTTAACTGGTAAAATATTTAAAATCTGGAAACTTTAACCACTGGCAACAATCTTGTATACAACCGTTTCTGCATGTGGCAAATAACGACCTTACTGTTCCTGACAGCCTCTGCACGTGAACTGAAATGTACAACCAGTTTTCTTATTGGTTTCCGCACAGGAAGACAGTTGAAACTTCACCTATAGACGAGACAGCTGAACCTCCTGTTTCAGACGTGCACAGTGAGTTTCTGAGCCCCTTCGTAATGGTCTATGGTTGTACGGCACCTACGGTGTGGGGGCCACGGTGACTGACCGGTTAGCCTGCTCGCCTCCCACCAAGGCGAACCGGGTTCGAACCCCGGCAGGGCCAATCCCAGACTTTCGCATGTGGGAATCGTGCTGGGCGATGCCGCTGGTCGGCGGGTCTTCTTGGGGATCTCCTGTTTCCTCCATCCCCCCATTCCGGCGCTGGTTCATACTCACCCCGATTCACCCTCATCGGCTCTCAAGCCAACGATGTTAAGTGCCACCCAAGTCTATTCACTCCACCTTCGAACAGTATTCAAAGTAAGCTCCACCTTTTTTAAGTCGGTACCAGTTTCGAAACACTGTAATTTGTCATACAGTTTAACTGTATAATTGTTTGCGAGAATCGATGGAGATTTACCAATTTACGGCATTTAAACTGATGCATAGTAACATTGTTTTTCATATGAATTTCTGCACATTCCTGCCAACGCGTAATGCATTACTAAAACGTGTGTTATTTTTGGCAGCTGACGGTGTATTGTCACAAAACTGTGCATGTAGGGTTGTAGGTCGCGTGGCTCGTTCTCAGCAGTTGCCGCAGGCCATATTCACTTCTCGCCGTATCTTCACGGGGCTGGCTCTAGCCCATGTAAGGCATCGTCGTGGTGTCAGCAAGGATCATTTTCTTGCCATACATAGACTGGGTCAGCGCTTGTAGATTTAGTCATGCCACGAAGCTTCCAAAAATTTCCGTCTTTCTTTCGCGAAACTTTAACACGCTGATAGCCTTTATACTGGAGGTGAATTTTATTTTATACGCTTTGAATATTATAAATTTTGCTCATGTTACCTATGATTTTAAAAACTTAAATTTTTCAGTGATTTTAAATATAAATAATATGGCTCTATTTCAGAAACTCCATATGTGAAAGAAAGAAAACCTGATTAGTTATTCATGGATTGTGTTTTTGCAAAGGATGTTCTATATGCTAAAGTGAAATCAGATAAGATCTCCATAGCGCCAAAATCAAAGGGACAAGAAACACAGTTGACTTGTGGTGTTTCACTACCGAATGTAAGTAAATTACGCAAGACATTTTGTCGCCAAATGGTATATCTAGTTGTAATACTTTGTTAATGAAGGCCACTACTTGATTTTCTGTAATATTGTAACTGTACCGTATATACATACTGTTTTCTTGTTTTTGAAATCCTATCGATGGAGTCAAGTGAAGCTGAATTGTTGACCTAAAGAAACGAAAAAAAAGGACATATAAATGTGTAAATATGTAACTAAGAGGTGAACGTTTGGAAAATGCGTGGCAGCAAAATCTCCATGTGAAGACTGCTGATATTTTTAGCTATAGCACTATACTTGTTTTGCATAGTTACGTCACTGAAAAGGACGGATGAAAGGATTTGTTTTTAATTTAGATTCGGACGAAAGAGCTACGCTGTGATGTATGAAAAGAAACAAGATGCGATTTTATATACATTTCGCAGTTTCAAGAGAATAAAATCAGGATATTTATTAACAGAACTTGATCAATATTACCGAAGTGTTTAAGAGCAAAAGACATAGACTACCAGAAGAATAATGGAAACCACGAAGAGACTGTAAATGAATTTAGGAAATATCAATATGTTTAGGAAAGTACCACACGATTACGAATGGTCAAGTGCGTAGCCTGTCTTCATTACTTACAAGAGGTAATATACACTAATAAAACTCTGGAAAGTGTTCATGGGGATGTTTAACAAGGTGCTGTAATATCCAATATCCAGGATTGTCTTATTCCCTGTAAAAACCTTGCACTACATTAACCGAGAATATAATTATTTGGAAGAGAAATTTAAGTTGACGATAAAAACTACTTGTTTTTTTTTAACTGTTAATCCTGAGCTTAAAGGTGGGCATGATTATTACTTGAAAAATGTCATACAGTTTTCCTTGGCTTTGGGCCGATCCCCAAGTTGTTGCTTAAAATTATTTGGAAGAGTTTGATTTGAAACATTATAGCACCCTTTTCAACGACTATGTGACATTGAAGCTGAAAAAAAAGTTAATTTTCTTCGTGGAAAGAAAAGCTACTCCAAACGTAAGGAAATGGAACACCTTAACAAAAAGCCAAGAGTGCTGACATTTTGTGAAATGTATATTTATTAGATGCAAAATCTCTGTATTCCTTGCATTCCCGTGTTAGAAGCTTGTTATATTATTCGGTGGGTTTTGTTTTACAGTCTGAAATACCGGAGGGCATGCATTTTTTGTTTGCCATGAAAACTTAACAAAAACCGGCCTCATACGGTTCGTAAAAACTTTTAAAGAGAAAGAGTGAATAATTGCAAGGTAAATCTTGAAGAATTGGCTCATTTTTACTAATGGTTGAAGAGCACATAATCCCAATCTCTCTAAAATCACACTGTGGTCCAGCTTCGGTTGCCACGAAAATAGCTAAAACAAAAGATAAATGTTATCCACTATGTAAACAAATTCTGGTAAACTTATCAAACTGTTATGGAAGTTTTTAGCATATACAGTGTATGAAAATAGTACTATGTATCAGACTGAATATATGGGAATAATTAGCATCGCTACTATACAAATTTGGGAACTTCCGTATGTATTTGACTCTGTCCTGAGCAACTGTAGGAACGTTACCCTGCATGTATGGGAAAATATTTTACCATTCGCGCTTTGCATATACACAGATATGGCATATTTACAAATATTTACTTCGAGTACAGTCAAGGTCAACAGCTTTTGCCTTATGATAAAGATCTTTCCATAATAGAAATAAAAATGAAACGGACATACTGGGAGCACATTGATAGGGAATACATAGCGATTATACAATGTTTTCGAAAAAGGTTTTCCTAGTAATTTGATTTAATACTCTTCCAAAACCATCAATTATCTCTAAAACTTGAGGCCATATTATTTAAAGAAATTAGTTCAGTCTGCATTATCTGCAAGTGGAAGCGTACCTAAGTATCATTAAATGACAGAGGATCTACCGAACTCATGATGTGGATATGCAATTTTATCAAAACAATTTTGGCTGGCATACAAGTGATAAAGCTATAAAGTTAATAGTCTTGTTTCTTATTGTGTGTGTTGCATAATAACTCTGACTATATTATTACTTTATTTGATTTCTAACTTCCACGTCGCTGTTAAGTGTGGACATAATTTTTAAATTTTTTTTGATGCCCTTTTACTAATTTATTCCATTTCTAAAAAAATATATATATTTTGTTCTTTAAGATGAAAACAGAAGTTGGGAACATACCGACAAGTGTTCATTGCATGCGCGTTATAAAGAGTAATATGACATTCGCTGTTAGATTTCCAATGTTGCAAAAACAGTGAAAAATCATAATTTTTTCTAATAGTCTAGTCATAAGCCTATATTAAACCTTATGGTGTAACAGACCTTTCATTTTTAACTATATATATTTTCGTATATATTATAATACACCTGTTTGATTCCTGTAGCCTTGGATTCGCCTATTTATATTTAAACATTTTTAAACACCTGTGTAATTATTACATGGAAACATTGTCTGAGAAAGAAGATAAATTTAATCTAGTAATCCTCGCACAATATTTGTTCCTCCTTGTTTTCATTTGTTATGGTAAACTTAACCATCGCTTTCCAACAAAGTGTCTGTATTTGGTTTTATAATTACAGTTGCAGTAAATACACGTGTTACAATTACCTATAATACGGTAATATATCAGAATGGCGGAATAGTGAGTAGACGTTCTTGTTTCAATTTGCCGTGATCGCTGTAGCATTTACTAACTGCCCACTTAATTACATTGCTGGTCGTATTTATGGCTTCCGCCCCGGCACAACAATTTATTAGTTAACATTGTTTATGCTTCCCCCTGTACAGCAGGAAGGTGCCCTCGCTTACATGACAAGCAAAAATAACATCGATAGATTAAAATTCAAAAAGTGTACTTAAAGTTCTTTAATTACAACACAAAATAAAACTGATTCAAGTAGTTCCGCTTAGTACGTAGCTTACGTAAAGAGCTATATATTACCAGCATGTCATGAACCTTAAATTAAATGGTGTCTTTAAAGTTTATTTATTAACCTACCTTACATTGAAGTGTACAAAAATCCGAGTTCAATGAGGGGACAGATTTGAATGTGTGTCAGAGTTAAACATATTTCGTCCCGTAGAAATAATCATACAAGCGACACTGCATTAGGGACTAGGCAGTCGTGCCCAGTAAAGCTGTATTCCAAAGTGTGAGTGTATAAAAATTGTACAAAGATGACGGGAGCAAAACAGACTCGGGTATGCCGAGAAAAGGAAACTTTGATATACTATACTTTACTCAAAGAAAGCTACTGATTTTAATAACAAAATAATATTAGACAATGAGAATTTATACAGTAGAGATGAAACTATTTCCCTTTGGCAAAAGTGGAAGTACCTACTAACCATTGCTCGTCCTTCGCCTAACATCAGTCGACGCCTGACACATTCAAAACACACAGCTACAACATGTTCCACAAGCTGTCTTGTTTCGGCACTTTGTATTATCCACTGTTGTTATAATTAGTATACATTAATTAAATATTAACTTTATAGAAATAACGCCCCGACACCAATACAACTAGTTCACACCGTCAGTTCGTCCATGGGCCAAACCATTTGTAAGTATATCTGTAGAGGACAAATCATGGTTCTGTATGTCCTGGAATCGTATAAACAATTTTCATGGCCATCATGAGCGAACGTACATGCCAAGGTTATAATTGTCATTTAAAATAAATAATATCATGAATGTATGATGACGTTAAATATTTTCTCTGGTATTTTGAAAACAGTTTCGACACGAAGCAAGGTAGCTGTGTAATGGATTCCGTTTTCCCGTGGGCTCCATCATGAAGCGAGACAAGATACTTGACAATAACGAAGATGTGTGGAAGACGTCGCACGACCCCAAGATGGCCTAACTGGGATTCGAACCCAGGAACCCATTCGAGCCAGTTTCCGTTAGTTGTTCGAGATAAATTGAGCACTTTTGAAATCAACATTTGAAATATATCGCTAACCTTATCTGCGTATGTTTTAATGGCCACGCTAATTGGCATGTGCTCAGTAAAGATGATATAAGCTGTCCACGGTAAAATGAGCACTTTTGAAAACCCTGCTTAGATCGATGGAAAGAACTACATGAGTCTGGCGAAAATTTCTCTTGTTTAAGAGATAATCAACTGAGAACATCAATAAATACGTATCTGAGAATGTAAGCTAATAGTATCAAAAACTTTTTGTAAGTGAACGCGTTTTTGTTTCACTTAAGCTAGTAAGATGTGCCTGATTAGCATATCGGCAGAAAATGGGGGAGGAGGTGGGCACGTAGGAGAAAATTTAGGAAAGACAGAAGTCTTTAATGATATACACTGTACACTGCAGAAAATAGCGTCGAATTCAACAAGTACCTCACGGCTAGAAGACACATAATTCGCTGTTGAAACTCTGTAGTCACATGAATCAGTGAATCTAAGCGCTAAGCACAAACACAGTTTTCTAAGTCCCGATATATGAATTTTATGCTGATACTAGTCGAGATACGAAACAAAAAAAAATCGTTCGTTTAAAAATCGTTCGTGGCCCAAAGGGATACAATAACAGCTTATATAGTCTATTCGCGGTTTATTCAAATTTCTTTAATCAAACCTTTGAAAAATCACCTCATGTATGACGTGTTTGGTTGTTTTGTAAATATGCTATGTATGACAGGCGTTTTATACTTCTGTCAAAATGTATCTTCATTATTTTTGATTTAACAGAATTTTACATATATTATAAGTATATATTTTAATATTTCATTTGTATTTAATGTGAACAAAAACAGTAATAAAGTAGGAATGTTGGTAATGACTAGTAAGAAATTGTTATTTTGCAAAATGTTACGTAACTGGGGGCGCAAGTATGCGGTGCGTTGTCCATCTGGTTTCATTTTCCGGGCTTTAGTCAAGATTTGTTTGCGTGAGGCGGATGACTATCCTGAAATTATAACTGAAGCAGGGCTTCAGAAAAGTTGGAAGTAACTGCATCGGTTTAAACATTACTTCCGAATGCGTGGCAATGGAAGACTAAAAGTACCCGCCCACTAGCGTCACGGTTTCACTTGGCGATGTAAAGACGGAATAGGCTATTCACGATCAAGTGAGCACATTTGAAAGCCCTCCTATGTGGAATAATAGCCAATAAGTATAATTCCTTTCCTCCTTAGGTGTTAACTTCCGAGTGCAGTGGAATATACATACTGGGATTATTAATTACATGGCAATATTTATTTGAAAAGGTAGTTAAAGAATAAGAAATGACTGAAATAAAAAAGTAGTAACTAGGGCTTCAAAACTGCTCACTTACCATGAACAGTCTATAGAACTGAGGAACACAAAGCGTGCGCTTTGAACGCTGCCATTCAGTCAATACATACTACACTGTAAAAAGGTTCCTGGTAAAGTTCCTCAACTGTGATGGAAATTTTTAACCTATACACTGTATGGAAATAATATCACACAACAAGCTGCGGATATAGGAATGTTTAGCATCGCTACTATACAAGGTTGAGAATTTCCCTCCACATTTGACTGTTTCCTGAGCAAATGTAGGAAGGTTGAAATGAATGTATAGGGAAAAAAAATTACCATTCCCACTTCCTCACTAAGTGTTATGGTAAATTTCCGAATAGTTTCTTACAGTGTATGGTAACTTATTACCTGAATGGTTTTCAGTAATATAATAACACGGGGCTGTTAAAATAGTAATGTTTCATTCTGGCGTCATTTCGTGCATGTATAGGTACGTTCCAAACGTAAAACAAACATTCGCTTGTACAATCGTGACTGCACACTAACCAATTGCACAATTACAATTACCAATTCCACAATTACAAATTCTCTAATTAGAAATGTTAATTACAAGTATCAAGACACTAATTACAAATCCACTCACTAGGACTCCTCACTCGCGACTGACCTGTCGTTAATAATATTATTAGATTACATCCTCAACATTGATAGAATGCAGTCATATGCTCCAGCCGAATGCTATGCGCCACGGGCAGCCCGGCTCCGAACAGCCTGTGCTGCCCTACCCCAGGTCTAGCCGGCAAACTCGGCACACGCTACGCTAACCGAAATCGCACGCAAGGTACGAGACTGCCCTACTCCCAGGTCTAGCCGGCAAACTCGGCACACGCTAACAGCGCGTACGAGACTGCCCTACTCCCAGGTCTAGCCGGCAAACTCGGCACACGCTAACAGCGCGTACGAGACTGCCCTACTCCCAGGTCTAGCCGGCAAACTCGGCACACGCTAACAGCGCGTACGCGACTGCCCTACTCCCAGGTCTAGCCGGCAAACTCGGCACACGCTAACAGCGCGTACGAGACTGTTGGACAGCTTCCCACCTGACGACTAATCACCCTCTTCGTCACACTTTACAGCTTGTTTTAGTTATTATTTTAAAAATTTATAATAATAATAAAAGTATGTTATTGTTTGATATGATGATTCGTGTAACCCCTGTGTTCACAATTTATTCCAAGCCAAAAAATATATTAATAATAAAAGTGTGTTATGGTTTTACCTTCGTATAATCCCTGTGAAGTATTTTCCACTTACTCTGAATAAATACTGTTTCATCATATTACTTTAACTCGGAGCATGGACACTATTAATAACTATTTCAGTAAAGTATTCTTATTGTTAAAAAAATTCTCCCCAAATTGTGTTAGAGAACAGTTACGCCTATTCGCGCAAACAATTTACTTATAAGCCCTCCTGTTAATCATTTTACAACTCATGTTTTCACAAGTATTTTAAAAATATGTTCATTAGATTTAAAAAATTAATTCACAGTGTGTAATTGACAGACATTCTTTTATCAATGTCTGAATTATAAGCTACGTGTAAAATCCTGTTAATTATTCTAACAGTTTCATTTTCATTCTATTCATGTTTTCCAACACACATCAACGCTGTCTCACGTCTCCAAATATCCCAGTATGTGCAACGCCAGCTGGGAAGAGAGACATTAGCCCCTCTTTACCCTCGCATGCCGACCTCCTCTACAGAGGCGCGAGATAGCTCAGACCCCCATTGCCGAAGCGAGGAACTGAGATGTTCAAAACGCTACAGCTAACGGCAGCAGTTCATGGGTATGGTCTGCTTCCTTTTCTCTGTATCTCTCTCTCTCTCTCTCTCTCTCTCTCTCTCTCTCTTTCTCCAACACCACCCGACACCGACAGCTTCGCTGGGCCCAATATGCCTGCAGTTGAGATGAAATTCTTTCTCTAGACAACTTCATTCGTGTTAAAAAAAACAGCTGGACTTGGACTTATTACCTACCATAATTTCCCATATATTCGTTTTCTAAAACTTATATTTACATGTCTCTTACGTTTCACAAGTTACGATTCGGGTTTTCAATATTTATTTTATATTTTCTCACAAATTCTGTAAGTCGAAAACTAACGGTGTGGACGAAATTAATTACTGTATGGAAATCCGAAGGGCTAACAAACAAATTGCTTCGCGTTAACATATATAAGGGAAGAATTTATTAAAACAATCTCCTACTGTAAGTGCGGAACCAGTCAGCTTCGGTCCGCGCTATGCAGAATACGTTAGTGAATGTTAATAATTTTTCAGTTTGCATCACTATACAATGTTAATATAGTTTCTAATTCGAAGAGTGAGTAACCAAGCCTGCGTAATTCAGCCCAAGGAGAGAAAATTCGAGGGAGGAGGGGAGGTATGTTGTGAATGGTTAACAAGTTCGCTTACTCATCTGAAGAATACCGTGGTTAATTGATATCTGTGTAGGCTAGCATTTTCATTGATAATAAACCTAAACAACATTAGTAAAATTTAACCCTTTCAGACCTGCTTATAAATTCACGGTTTTAAGTGCTGCAAATTAACATTTTATGATTCGTGCTGTATTTATGTTGACACAACACTTGTTCCGTTGCCACAGCCAATGAGCTGTAGGCTATATATTCTGTTAGAGTTATATGAACCAATTATGTCTTCGACTAGTAAGGCGGTTTGCGAATCCTTTACCCATACGTATGATTATTGGTGATTGAGCTTTGCAGCGTGTAGTGCACAACAAAAATGACCATCACGTGCATAATGCACACAATAGTGTACACTGGGTCTGAATGGATTTTAAATGTTTTCAAGGATGTTAGGCTAGAGGCACGCTATAAAACGATGTAAGCGAATGTAGGCTTGCTTCAGGAGTGATGACTCGCTTCATCACCTAGTGAGAGTAAATACATATACTTAGACGGTTTTAATAGTGTAACAATAATGAATAATTACCGAGAATATTTGTATATCGTATAACTACACACAAGTAGTATTTATGTCTCAGTTTGACGCTCTTTGAGGAATCTTTATATTTTAATTGGGTAACAAGTAATCCCGTGCCACGAACATCGCTACGGGAAACAGGTTCACTTGTGAGAAGAGCTCACGCATACACGAAGGTAACACACACATGAACACGCACACACAAACACACACACATTAATTATTTAAAACATCTTTTTCAATATTAATGTTTTATGTTATTACATATTAGCATAAAAAAATTAAAACTCATTAAATGTACTTAAATAATGTTTTCCCGATTTTGCTTCGAAAACCAGTTGCCATTATTAGTTTATGTTAACAACGAAATATTTTGCTGTTACCCTTATTTCTCCTACATATATCAAACTGGTCTTGTTTATTTCAGAAAACAAACTTCTGTAATCAAAGAATGTTCGTTAAGGCTTGCTCTTTTTAGGTGTTGGTTCGAGATCGGTCGAGGTTACTTATATTTTAATCGCTTAACAAGTAATTACGCAAGTACTGTATGTTCATAATTATTTAAACTTTGCTTCGTTTCCAAACGATACTAAGTTTTGTTTAAATATGTCTGTATTGGTTTAATTAATGCTTCGAAGACCTCCCAATGTTAAAACATAATCAGTGAGATATTTCTTACTCCGCACACCCAATGAGGGTATATACTGTTACGTGCTGCAGCTGGTGCCGACTTCACTGCCCCGCGCCGTAATCGGAGACCCACCTCGCCTTCTCCTCTTCCTGGAACTATGCGCTCATGGCTGTCCGCTCCCCTTCTGGGAATCCCATGAATACCGACAGAGGCAAGACTTGCTGGCGTCACAGACCTTCTCTCGTCTGCTAGAGTTTCCGATATGTTTAGCGACGAATCGAGAATGTTCTGGTGAGACTGGCTGGCGCCTCAGCCCTCCGCTACACATCACGCAAGTTGGGGAATATTCTAGGTGGTGGCCTAAGACACTATATATACTGCCGGAACCCAGCGGCCGGAGTCTTTGACGGAGGTCGCCTGGCCGAGTGTGCGCGAGCGAAATGTAGTGCGGACGACAACTAGAGATTGCGGGACGACGGCGAGTTAGGTGTTTGTGGCTTGAATGGACGAGAGGGTGTGAAACCGGCGAGTGAAGCCTACTGTGCGTAAGGGCGCTTGGAGGACTCGGAACATTGCGACTGGCGGGACATGGACTGAACTGAGGTGGGACTGAATGGAAGTGTAATACTAATTTTATTGTAAATATTCGAACTGTCAAATATGGACGCATACATTATAAAATAATTTAATAGATTGATACGCTGCCTATTGGGACTGATCTTTAATTATTATATTTCATTGATTTCTTTGTCGTAATTATAAATTTAATTAATTTGTGTAAATTGTGAACAGTAAGTGATTTCAATTTATTGTGAGAATTTGAGTTCAGAGAACTTAGCTGTAGTTACTGTAAATAAAATAAGGAAATTTTAATAAATTCTTTTATTTGATTAAGACTTCTATCCCTTAACGAACTTGGTATAGCCTACTAAATTTCTAGAGAGAGGAATTCTACCAATATAATTCTTACTATAACACCCCTTATTTCGAACCCTAGCGATACGAGCATCGATAAGTTAGTGTAAGCGGAAGGCGGGAGTGACGAGGGCCGAGAGTCTAGTTCCGGCCGACAGAGGGCAGGCCACCAGGGCCCTCAGTTTTCCTACGTCGTTCGAGTAAGCCACACCAACATCCATGTGCAGGCTTCTCAGGAGGCAGTGTATTAAATCAGCATTGCGTTCAGAAAGCTATAATGCCATTATTCTGCTATTTTGGAAGGTAGAGCCAATTGAGAAAATAAATATTTTCCGTTACATCTCAAGAACCATTTAACTGGTTTAAACAAACTTGGTACTTTGACGGTGCATGGTGTAAGCATTGAATTAAGAAACCTATAAAGTTGTTGTTCCACCATTTTGTAAGATTGTGCAAATTGAAAACGTTAAGTTCTTGCATTGTATATCGGGAAACATTTCACATATTTAAACCAAACTTGCTACATTGGCAGTGCATTATATAAGCATTAAAATTATACACCGATAATAGCAATAATTTACCATTTTGGAAGAAGGCACAAATTTCAAAAATAAAGCTTTTACATTATGTCTCGGAAACTATTTAAACATTTTAAACCAAATTCAGTGCATTAGCAGTGTCTAATGTAAGCATTCAATTAAGACACTTATAATGTTATTGGTCCACTATTTCGTAATATCATGTAAATTGAAATAATAAAGCTCTTAGGAACCATTTCACATATTTAAGCCAAATTGGTGGGTTGACAGTGCATTATGTACGCATTTAATAGCGATAATTTTACTATCCGGCCACTTTAAAAGATAATGTTACATGAAAAATTATGTTTTTATGTTATATCTCTGTAACTACACAAACGATTTCCTGTCAAATTTGACATATAAGTAATGATATTGTAAGCCATGTTCACAAATGCAATTTAAATAGACAATGCTGTTATTTTTAGAATGGCGGATTATGTAAATATTTTAGGTTTGTTTGCATTATCCCGCATAATTTGTCCAATTTCGACCAAATTTGCTATACTTAAACATTATATTTCACAAGCATCAAATGTGTCAATACATAGCCTCCTTTGTATGCCATGGAAGTAAAGTTTTTATGTTATATCTCAGCTATATTTACAGCCAGTGTCCTACAAACTATAACTGTGAATAAATTGGTGAACCACATCAGCTTTGAAGAACATGTTATTTTTATTTAGCCTTGCCTCCAGCCTATAATTCTTACCAAAATCACTCAATAACCTTAGGATGACAGATTGCTGTGCAGTATGAGGTTGTGAAAACATAGAAATACTTCTCCGAAAATATCAATAATTCATCAGTTTAGGGCTTTGAGATCCACGAATATGTTCAAAACTAAATAAATGAACGCATTTTTTTTTGTTTCTGCTTGATTTTCGTATACAGTAAAATTTATTTTCAGACACCAAAATCGAACTAAATTTTGTAATTTTAGCTGCGAATTTTCCCAGCCGGATTACTAAGTTAAGATGTATTTTTGCCTCGTTGTTAAAGTAGTTACACTAACGTTAAATAATATTTGTTCAGGTCTGAGATATCACTGACACGTGTATAGAGCTGACAGGAAATGATTACCACTATGGTTTGTTGCCTCGTTTCAACGCCAAGGACCGGCGTAACAAAATAATAAATGCCTCTCGTATTGACAAGGATAGAGTTGAATCGCCTCAACTCGCGTTAAACCAAATTGCGTAACTGCGCACTGCGCTACAAATAATAAAAGGGGTTGTTGTCCGGAACTGTTATCTGCGCTTTTACGGACACGACACTCGTAATTCAAAAGACGAGGCGTTGAACTTGAAGAGACGCACGTATGGGCCCTTACCCACTACGTGCAATGTGCACGTAGTGTTTAGAGATATTATCGGCTTGCTCCCAAACGCCCTGTGTTCCTGGATATCGCGAGCTTGATGCCGACATTGCAATCGCTCCCGTGCAAAGCGGTATTAGATACCAGTTTACAGTGCACTGTGAAATTATGCTCGTTTCGCCTCTGTTTTGAGGCCCCGCGGAGAGGGTCAAGGGGGAGGGTGGTTTCTGCGATGTTATGATATTATGTCTCCGTACCCAACGAGTATATAGCTGTGGATATTACTTTACTTACTCGTGAACAAGCTTAAAAAAATGCCAAGACAATTATGCACGCCTGGGTGTATTTTGCAATAACAGGCTTCCCATTTTCGCCATGAAAAGATGGATTAGTTAACCAGAGTGCATTTATTGCTTCACTGAACTTTGTTATAAAATATTTGCTAATTTTTTACCAGACGAGACAGATACGAAGAAACGAGTATTCTCACAGTAGACCTGTTAAGTAAAAAAAAAAAAAAAAAAACACTGCCTTATAATTAGAGACCTGAAGAATTCGCCGATTAGGTTTGGGACAAATAAGATTTCAAAACACGTTCATTTATATAATTTAAGCCATTGGTCCACACTGTTTTTGACATCTGCTGGAGAACGGGTGTCCAATTGTCCGCCTTCCACTGTGACAGCAGACAGCCAATTTGCCATTGATATTGGCATATTTGTACATACGACTCTTAGAGTCTAACCTGCAGGTCATTGAATTCACGAATTTTTCAGGTCTCTTACTTACAATATTTAAGTGCCTGTGCTAAAAATACGGGTCAGTAAGTTAATAAAGTAAAACAATATCACGGATACTTCATAATATATGCCAAAAAAGTGTCTCCAGAAACACATCAAAATTGTTGTGGGTTTGTTGGTTACAATATATTTGTTCGCATTTCTCAACTATTTATTCCCAAGAAGCCATAATACCGTAAATTTTTTTAAGTGTTCCGATATATGATTTTCTGTTTACTGCCTTTCCCAGGAAATTTCCTTCCTGTATTAGAAACAAACTTTAATTTCTATAGAAAGGAATGAAGAACTTCATATATAAGACATAGCTAGAATCTGCCTTTACACTTACATACTGATATAGGCTGTTCACGGTCAAATAAGAACTTTTGAAAGCTCTGCTTAAGATCTACTTGTAAGGAAGTAGTGTACTATTCCCCCTTATGTAAAATTAACACTGCCGTGGGCCTCATCGCTTTATTCATGTGTCGGTCAAGTGAAACTTGGAATTATTAGAAAAGTAAACGATTTATAAATCGGCTAATTTTTACACACTGATACATTAAAAACCCCACAAAGCGAAACAAATAATTTAAATTATCACAAATGGTTATCTAACACTTTTTATTCGACGTTAAGATATGGAACTACTTTCCATGTATTGTTACCAACTTTACCGGGCGCATATCACTCAGTGATCCCGTTGACGTATATGAAGACATAGACAGTGACATTTTTCTAAAGTTGATTTTAAAAAGTGCTCACTTTATCGTGAACAGCCTTTAGTTGGTAAGGTGCTTCGCGTGAAGTGGCATTTTCAACTCGCGGGGCCTCTTTCCAAGATCTGCACGTTTCTCTTTCTCGCAGAATTGGTTCTACTGGAGGCCCGCCCTCACTAGGCCGGAGTTGCGCAAGAAGGGCGAGGGATAAGCCTGTGTGCACATCGGCCTTGGACGGGGTCCTGAGCAATCTAGGGGCACTAATTACGTCCGCAACGACTGCTTTTCCAAGCGTGCGCCGGGAAGATATACTGGCGCGCAAATCACAGCCCGTGCACCGGGAAGGTGGCGACCGTCACGACCGACTGCTTAATAGCCGGGGGGGGGGGGGGAAGGGGGTGCAGAAAAATACATTCGACTCAGTCTGTCCGACAGTACAACGCAAAACTGGAGAGTTGAGTCGAGAGATCAGACCTGGAGTACTTCATTCATATATGTTCTTACCACTACAAATAACACATGACATTAATATCCGCGCAACTTAACTTCACCACAACAACAGATATGCCAATTAATTAACTACCTACGCCACTCCAGTCATGGAAAGCAACTCTTTAATCGTTTAATTATCAATTTTTTTTGCCATTAAATTCCGTTCATTCTTATCCAACTGTCGCTAGCCCTCTTACAGGGGGCTCGCTACAGCACATAAAAAGTCCTGAAGTTCGAAATTCCGCGCCGATTAAATTCATTTTAATTTTATCTTCAACACCTACCGTTGCCCCGTACAGGCAGGGGAGAGGCAGGTAAATTTTTTGATTTGGAAACAGCTCCCAGGCACTACCCTGGGATACCTATACTATTATTTGTTCCGCAGCAATTAAAATCTTTTGATGGGGTGGGGGAGGGGGGAGGGGGTTAGCTTCTCTTTCTCTCCACATCTTAACTGAGAACCGACTGGTTGGCCAAGGTGCCTCACAAGGGACCGATCCACCCCCGCGCTGAAGGAGTAGCGTCCCAGTTATGTGAAATGGCGGAGATCTGGAGTTTAGTGGAGAGATTTGGACGGCCGTTAACACCGAGGTATTGAGAGTCGATGAGTGTGAAGCGAGGTGAGTATATAGCAGCGCCGGAATGCTAGGGCGGGGGGTGGAGGGGAACGGGAGATCCCCGCGTAAACCCATCGACCAGCTACACCGCCCGGTACGATTCCGACATCCGGGAATCGAACCCTGTTCGCCCAGGCGGGAGGCGAGTAGTCTAACCACTGCATCACTGCGGCCTCGAGAGATCTGGTGCGCGCTTTAGCAATCTTGTCTTTGGCACTTATGGGTGTGGGGGGGGGGAGGAGATGAAGATGGAACAGTGACAAAATCTAAGGGAAGGGTAAACAGGAGTACCCGGAGATTACTCGCCGACCGAAGCAACGTCTGCCATGCTTCCACACGCATAAGTTGAAAGTGTGCCCGCCAGGAATATAATCCGCATCGCATTGGTTGGGAGGCTAGGGTGCCAGCTACTTAACTACAGTTGGTCTCTGATAAACAGATTGCTAGAATCTTCACTGTCCTTGGTGGTCACAATAGATTAATGGTGAAAACAAGATGGATTTTTTTTCTTCACATTTCTTTATAAGACATTGCACATTGATCCGTGATATAATTTTATTGTAGTTGTGAATTTAAAATTGTTGATGGCATGATCAATAAACACAGTAAACATTTTATTTCAAAATTATGAAGTTACAACTTTCACTGCTGTAGGCCTCCTGACAAAAGAACCACGATTGATGTTTTCAAAATACATAAATTGTTTTCTCCTGTGATTCTGTAAAGTTTCACAGTCTGAAATACGACACGTATTTCACAACCAAGTAAAATGTTAACGTGTACAGAATAGTAGCCTTACTGAGGGTGTAAGGTCTCCGGAAAATGGCAATAACTCAGCACTCGTATTAGATAGTAAGGAAGGTCTAAAAATAATCAAAGAAGAAAGTCAGACGAATCGTTGGATATATAGCACTCATGCGTGAGATGAATGAGACGGCCACGCCAGCTGCAGAAAGAAATAATAGCATGTACAATCGTGCAAGTGGCCAGTTCAGATATTCGTTTTCTGTGAAGTGGCATGCCATGCTAATAGAACCATTCAGTGATGGAGTACAAGCGACAGTAGACAAAGAAGGTAAGAGAAGGTGGTAATATGTATCACTTATTTTTTTAGGAAAACCTATATTAAAATTCTTAAAAGAGCATCAACGGGGGGTATAAATTGTAGCTTACAGATCAGAGAAATATATCAATAAGAGCGTACCGTATATATGCGTCCGTTGGGGAGGTATGCCATTTTGAAAAAAAATTCTGTGAAAACCTGATTGTAGAAATTGGGGTAGTAATATCGACCAGAGCTGAAATTATGGGTAAAAACTTACAAACCTTTTAATTTTACCTATAGATTGTTTAATGTAACAGTACAGTATATATATATATTTTTTTACGATTCATAGCAAATACATGCATTATTTAAAATTTATTTATATAAAAACCATGCCAAAATGTAAAACCAGAAGCAAATTTTTTTTGAGACAAAAACTGAGAGACGATAAGCCCTATAAATATTAGGCCTGCTAATGATTGCAAATGTGATTGAGAGAGATAATAAGCTTAAGACAAATTTAAATGTTGCCTAATATAAATCTGAATCACAAAAGTATTTAGACATTTGAACCAAAATCACAAAACACCTCACCATCACATCCCCTGCACAGGCAGTGGGTCCACACCTGACATGTTACACACTAAACACAAAGTTCTAGTGGCTTCTGCAAGGTTGCACTACCGTGGTTCGAAATTCGATCCGAGATCGGATCTAAGATCGACACAGAAAACTGTTGCACCATTAGAGTTCAGAGCTGGACTGGCGATCGAGATGAAGTTCATTTCGAACCGAGATCAGCAGCCATCAGCAACAAATGTAGTTTGAAAATACGCCAACAAATAGAACTACGTTCAAGTGTTTTCGTGGAAAAATAAAACAACATTATACTATACGCACTTGAATATTATTCAGTAAAATTCATACAACAATAAGTCACTTAAAACTGATAAAACATCGCACATTTATTTCTATCTATAGTGAAAAATACGACTACTTCCATACGTCATATATTATGAACCAATAGCAAAATTTGTTTCATACTTAATATCGATCTCTCACTTTGACACATGAATTTTGTTAAAAAAATAAAAAATAAAAAAACCAAGATCGACGAATCGGAGATCCAGAATCATGAGATTTCGTTGGTGTAACACTTTTATACTGGAACCAAGATCAAACTGGATCCTGGTTCGGAGCTAGGATCGGTCCATCCCGGTTTGGGGAAGATGTTCGTGCAACCGGGCATTAGGCATAGTAAAGTACTCGTAACAAAAGATACACTCGGCATACTCATTCCCTTGGGCTTCTTCACCAACAACCTGTTCTAAAGTTGAGCTTCCCAAGGATACTCTGACGACTTATTAACAAGAACTTTCCGAATCGTTGTATTGCCCTCTCTTGCTGAATGATTTGCGATTCACATTTGGTTAATTTTGTTCTTTCTCTTTCGGCATCGCAGACGACTTTGAACTTGACGTAAGCCTAGCTCTTTGTGCGTTATTTTCCAGTCTCTTTGTTTTGTCAGATGATTTTTCAGCGGATAATTTCTTTTTAACCCTATGTCTATTCACTGACAATTCGATCCCATTCTTGCATGGAGAGGTTGTCGGAACAGTTGCTGAAAGTGATCTGCGGTCACTATTCGACGTCTTCTTGCACATAACTGGAATTGGAGATATGTCTTCTGGGGTAATGAAGGTATTAGGTGTGGATGAACCAGGTGTTGTTGGGTCCACGGCTATTGAAGAGTCTGAATTTGGTGAGACATCTCTGAGGCCTGCTTCGGCTGGTTTTGTTCCTGATTATTCTTCCTCTTCAGATTGAGGAGGAAAATTCTTCTTCATCGCCATCTTCATCAGGTGTACATTCTTCAATATATTTTTCAACAGCCTTTCATGCTTTAAGTTGACTGGCAATAAATTTAGCATTGGAGAACATATTTCTGCAAAGGAAAATATCCCTGTGCACTTAAAACCCCGCACAGCAATAGTCCCCGTCTGAACTCTCAGATAGGCCTTGCCAAACATTTCCGCAACATCATATTGATCCATACCTCCTGAACGAAGGGCCAGTCGTATCTCGTCGCTATTGTATGTCTTTAAAGGTCCCATGAAGATCCGGTCAAGAGGCTGGAGCTTGTGCGTTGTATGAGGAGGCAAGCAAAAAAGGGTGATGTGCTTCTCTCTTGCCTTCAGGGTTATGTTCATGTTCCGGGTGTGGGAGTAATGACCATCCAGGATGAGTATAGCTGAGTCCTCAGCTGAAGGTTTTACTTGTTGAATAAAAATGATCAAAACATTATGTAAGAAGATTACCTTGGACCCAACCAGCTGTTGTATAGCGTACTCTTTAGATAACACGCAACTGCATATTTGTCTTGAAAACAAACAATAATTACTGAGTGCGAAGTTCCATTATATACACTCACACGCGTAGTTTAATTTTTTTGTTATCCGATTCTGAATTTTCTTGATAGTAAATTTTGCGTAACATTTTACACTGATGATGTATGTTACTGTTTTTCGAAATGTCTTCAGAAAAATTGTAGGGAATAACACCTCGCAAACAGAAAATAGTCATATAATAATAAGTTTATGAGAACATATCACAGTGTCTACTGGTATCAAGAGGAACACTCGACGTAACCCGAGAGTTGTAGACGATGCATTCAGGGAAGGACGGTTAGTGTTGCTGTACGAAAGGAAACAACTTACCAGGCAACACATCTCGGTGCCACGGATGTTGGGAAGGCCCCTGCTCAATTTTTAAGCGTGTAAGTGTTACTTACTTGCAGGTCTGTAGCGGGGACTCCTGGAGGAAAAGTCTAAGGTTTTTCACAACGATCGAATAGCACTCTCCGAAGGTCCAGTTGTTGGAGAGTGTGTTAGGGGCGAACAGACTCAAGGAGGGGGGTGCATTACACGTGAACTCCCACATTGGGAGTGGGGTCCGCATTACCTGGTTATGAGTGGTTCGGCACTGTGGTTTGGGAGGGGGGTGGTTTAGACCCACCCTACACCCAAGACCGACTTTGTCACTGCTTGGTCACCCGGCAGCCGGCGAATGGTTGAGAACCAACTTAGCTGGCATTGAAGCTCCCCCCCCCCTCCCTTGCCGGAGGAGTCTAGGCCTTTAGAGGTCGAGCCACAATTTTCAGGTAATCCTTCGGTCGGCTCAATGCGGCATTTGCAAATATTCTGGTCCAGGGCCGACTGCACTATAAATTCCCCCGCAGGCGAAGAGGAATGAGTCTTTGTAGTAGCCACCTGGCTAAAGTGCGGTATTTAAGAAGTGTCTGGTGCAGCGGAGGACAGCTGTGAATAGGACGTACGACGGCGGAGGAAGCGAGATGACGGTGAATGAGGTGTTTGTTGTGTGAACGGACAAGAGGACGTGATACGTGACGAGTATAGGGCTACTGTGCATGGGTACACTCGGATTACACTAGAACATTTCGCATTGGTGAAGTGTGGACTGAATTAGGGTGGGGCAGTAAGAATGCGTGATACGGTCTTTATTGTGAACATTGGAATTGTCAAACACATGATCTGTGAAATAAGTCAACAGGTTTAGAAACACTGTTTAATGGGACTGGTTTTATTGCATTAATTTTTGAGGTGATGGTAAATTTGAATGATTAAATTGATCAATTGTTAATAGCAATCGTTAGCATTTATGGCGAAATATTAAGTCTATAATATTTTCCTTGTAGTGCTTAGAAAATTATTTTTATTAATTTATTTACTAAATCCCCCATGCATTAAATAACCTAACTAGGACCACTGATTTCAAGAAATTATTTTAACAGTATCGTTATTAAGGGTCGTTGTCGACTAACTGGGTTGATAACAGCAGATGGACTGGCCATAGTGCAGCAAATTACTCGCCAATTCAAAGCTGGACAAAACGTCATGTGAGTAGCCATACCACCCAGCACCATTTCCTCGCCAAGGGTAGAGAAGCCACTGTCCCGCTAGAGTACCTCTGCTCATCGCACGTCTCAAGGCTGAACGGTTTTCGTTGCCGGGGGGACAACGACATTGGATCCTCGACGCTAAAATATCACCTGGATGGATGTCTCAAGGTTCACGTATGCGTCTCCAAGCCCATGATGCAGTGAATACCTCGTGTCAGCAGAATACATTTCAAGCCGGTGATGAATGTATCCTCGCATGGGGACTGTTTTCATGGGATGAAATAGGTAAATGCTTTCAAAAGTGCTCGCATTACCGTGAATAGCCTATAGTCAGGTACACGTGACATTACCCAGCACATCGACGAACGTTACAGGGACCTGCTAGCAGATCATGTGAACCCATTTATATGACTAGAGCACCCTGCAAGAGACATGTACCTGCAGCAAGACAATACACCGGGTCACCTCTCCCGAACTGAGATGAAGTGGTCTGGTGAACAATCGACGGATTTGAGATTGGTTGCTTGGCCCTTGAAGTCGCTCGACCTCAATCCTACTATCGAAAACATCTGGACTACTGTCAAGAAGGGCTGTGGGCGCCCTGGATCCTGTTCCGTCCAATTTCAGTGCAGTGTGGGAGGATTTTCATGAAGTATCACGGCCCCCGGCCACTTCCGGTGCCTTGTGTAGTCCATGCCAAGCCACATCACCGCGTTCATCAGGGGTCAAATGGTATATGCTACTATAGGCTGTTCACGGTAAAATGAGCACTTTTGAAAACCCTGCTTAAGATTTACGTCTATGCACGTTGTGTATTCTTTCGCCTTATGTAAAATTATCATTGCCATGTGCCTCATCACTTTATTCATTTTTCGGTCAAATGAAACAGTGAAATTATTAGAAAGGTAAATATTTTACAAATATGCTCATATTTACACTTAAATAGATTAAAAAAGACACAAAGCGAATGAATTAATTTCAGTTATCACAAACGGTTACCTAACACCTTTTTTTTTGACGTTAAGATGTGTAACTACTTTCTATCCATCGTTACCAACTTTACTGAGCTGATGTCGCCCAGTGCGCCTGTTAAAATACATACAGGCAGGGGCAGTAACTGTTTTCTAAGGTTGATTTCAAAACTGCTCACTTAATCGTGAACAGCCTTTAGGCAGGTATCTTTAAATAACCTGCTCATGAGTGCAATATTTGCAACACCTTTATCATGGTAGCGCGAAAGCCGATAAGGGTGAAGTGAGGTTTAGTATGGCGCAGCGGCGGAATGAAAGGGGGAGGAAATACGGGAGATCCCCGAGAAAACCCGCACACCAGCGGCATCGTCCGGCACGATTCCCACATGCGAAAATCTGGGAGTGACCCGGCCACCGGGAATGGAAGCTGGTTCGCCAACGTGGGAGGCGTGTAGTCTAACCACTACACAGCCGTGGTCCCGTGCCAAGGGGGGGGGGGGGGGAGGTGTAGCTTCGCGTCAATTCTGGAGAACACACAGTGTCTGCAGTGATGTAACGGTTGCGTGGCCCGCGAGCAAAAATGACGTGTAAATAACGAAGAGCGGGGGTGACGTGGCACGCAGCGGTAATTTCCAGCGGATTGCGCCGCTGTAGTTGGAACACTTTCCACGGCGGACGGACTTTCACTTGGAGCGGCCTCCCCCCCCCCCCCCCCCTTCATAAAAGCGGTGCGGTTACTCGTCCTGCCGGCCTCTCCTCGCGACCTTGGAGAGCGGCTTGGCGAGACCTTCTCCAGTCCAGTCCTCCTCCTCTCTCAAGGTCACCCTCCTGGTGGTGTCTTCGCTCCTGGCCGCGCGTCTGTCTTGACCGTCCGCGAGCGAGGAAGAACTGCGCTCCTCTGCGTTGGCGAAACTTGCAGGCGCCGCAACTCTCGCATCAGCTGACGAGAAATATCGTACCTCGTACAACGCGGCTTCCGCACAAAAAAAAATGTTGTGATTACTAAAAAAATAAAATTGGGTTTGTCTGAGCTGTGGACACGGCCGTTTCTTTTGTGTGAATACGTCTATGTTGACGTGCTCTGACGCCTTGATTTTTTTTTTTCTTTACGTTCCCGACACCGCTTCATTCGATCATATGGGTTTTTATGGGCATCACTGGATTTATTTTTAGATGCTCTTTCCAACCGTGTACGATTTCTGTAATTCGGCTTGGCTTTTTGACGAGCATAGGTCGACATTGTGTTAAATTTTCTTAACTTTTACATAAAACTCATACAATTTCACCATAACCCTGCCGCACATATGTTTTTATACACGCAATCGATTTATCTTGACGAGAGATGTCGATTGAAACTTAAACGAGCGTCGTAGCTTCTCCTAGTCAAAAGTTATACTACTATGCGGAATTTATGAGACGCTGCGAAATTAACTCGAAATTACGCTCCCCTCCCTCCTTCTTCTCGCGTTATGTTACGCAGTCCTCTCTCATTGTAACATATTCTTTGATCCATTGGCAATCGATTGGTGTAGTTGAATTTTGAATGTAGACGATAAATTCGAAGTTGCAATGCCAAACTGTATCTCCCGATTTTGTTATAATCGGATGTTCTGGATTGCCTCCCACTATGGTCGCAAATCTAAAGACGTATTCACGTCAAAAAAAATTGGTGATCACAACAGACCTCGCAAAATATTTTGTCGCCCATAGTTCATTTGGTAGTTTCATTCAGTATTTAGTGGTATAGTCCATTCACGGTTACTTCAGCCTTTCTAAAGCCCTGCTAAAGTTCTGTTTCCAGGATATTCCTCCGCCTAGTGCAAACTAAGCTTGACGAATCCTGGAGAATTACACCACAGGGACAACGCACCACACTCGTGCCCACTGAATGTAACAGTATTTTGTAAAAGTACTATTTCTCACTAGGCGCTACCAACATACCTATTTTCTCCCTGATTTTTACTCAGATTGTTATCAATGATGCACTGTAATTTAAAGATAAAATATGAATAACATTTCAATTTAACAGAAAAAAAAAGTAACTTTTACTAACACAAATACAAAACGCTTGTTATACAGGGCGTATTTAGAAAATAACTAAACATGTCATACATAGGGAGATTTTCCAAAGGTTTGATTCAAAAAGGCCGAAGAAACCGTGAATGAACTATAACTACATTAGTACATTCAGTGTAAGTAGATAATAATGTGGTCACTTTAGCAAAAAAGAAAAAAAGTGTAGTGATGCTAGCACCAAAGCTCACGAAAGCGTTTGCGGGGTGCCTAGGTTTGGTTTAATGTGCCCTTGCCTGCCTGGAGTTATTCTTCCCGTTGCAGGCAAAGAAGCGCGGGTGTGGTAAGCACTACATTGTTAGCGCAGCAAGTGCTCCCCTGCAACTAAACACAAGGCTCTGAACTGGCGTGAAGAACTGTAGTCTTGCTGCGGTGACCTTATCATTTTATTGGTGGAAAATCTTTTGTAAAGTTCAATGCAGGACACGAGTAGTATTGCATGTAGCTGCCGCGTATATTTTGATATTCAGCTCTTCGGGAAAGTTGTTTTTATGCTATGTTGGAGTGGTCTGAAATTACGTTTCCAATGTGCGTGACGTCTTGAAACGTCTTGGTCAGCGTTTCGGACGCACATTTGATATATTCGTGGGAAAATGTGCATTTCAAACACACTGGATTGCGTCTCTTAACGTCTCGTTGACAGCAGCATAGGGGAAGGAATCTGCCAAGACCCTTATATTTAACCCATGAAGGCTTGAGAGTCCTTTCGGAGAACAGGAGTCCTTTCGGAGAACAGGTTGGCCGGACGAAGAATCGAACCTGGGTCCTCTCGAATGCGAGTGTAGCATGTTACCACTGCGCCACCTCGCTCGGTGTCGAGGACCTTGACTTGAGCATTTACATTCCATCACACAAAGTAGCGCACACGTTTAGGCCTGTACATTGCCGTCTCGGGAAGCTGATTTTCTGGAATGACTTATGTGTTCAATTTACTTGCAATTCGATAAAGGAATTATGTAAACCATCCCTAATTTCTTAAGACTATCCTTCATGGATTAGTTCGTAACCTGCTGCAAAGAAACGAATACGGACAAACAAGATGGCATGGTTAAACAGAAAGGGGTCGCTTCCAGCACATTCACATGATTTTACGGATGTGGTTTTGCATTTGCAACGAGACATTGTACTCTGGACTACATAAACGCTAATGTTGCCAGCTAAAAGTCTGATGGCAGCCAATAAATATTTTTCTAATACACAAATATAGTAGTAATATTTAAAGGATTTAGTAATTATCAGTCTATATGTATTACTGTGCACCAGAGATTTATTTATTTATTTGATTTTACCGGCAGCAAAATTTTGCCTTGGAAAACATTAAACGATAGATTTTGTAACTACAACTAACAATTATTTTCTTTTAGTGTGGGTGGCATTCATAACTTCACTCTGCTATGAGGCCTATACGAATTTCATAATTTACTGTTTCACTGTCCCAAAACAGCATCCCCCAATTAAATGTCGAGCAATTACTTTGAACATCTTACCAAAACAAAACTTAAACATGCATGATTTTAGTGAATAATTAAACGTAAAGTCGAAAACGGCGAGACGTTTAGTTGACTTAAGAATTCTGAAAGAAAATGTGCATGTTCTCAGTACAGATATAAATAGAAAATTACAAAAAACGAATGATGAAATCCTTATTTTTCAAATTAAAAATGAACATTAAATGCATATGGAGGTATTTATAAATATATTGTTTGTTATTGAAATTTAGTAGGATAATGTAGTTTCCAGGACAAGAGCTGGGGGCTGAGGATCAAAGGATCGGCCACCATCTTGGATTTCTGCCATTTTGTGATGATCATGACATTGAGTTGTCGGCCATATTGTTTACGGTTGCCATCTTGTTTCCACCCATCATTTTGTTGTTCTTCCGCCATTTTGTCTTGTTCCTTTTTTTTCTCTCAAAATTCCCTATTTTCCCTTTAAAATGTACTGTTTCGCCTCGAATTTCTCGGTTTTTCCCTCGGAAAATCTACAATGTTCCCTTTATAATAATATAAGTTTCTTGTAAATTATTTTTTTGCTTTCATGTCACTACAGCTGCATGTCCGCCATATTGACAGATCCTAAAAAAAATCCCTATAATGTTGAGCTGCTACATTAAGAGTCTTATTTAGCTTCAATTAGCAGAGCTCTTTAATATATCTCAGTACCTCCATTTTGGGCCTAAGTAGTCACAAGTAATCTTAAATTCGATGGGCTATAAGAATTTAAATATTAATTTTAATATATGTATATATAAATAATATTGTTATTCAAACTCTAAAATTTACAGATATAAATGTATCTAGTGATGTGTCTACAGACTCGTATTTTCAACGATAATTAGCTATGTCATAACCTTTGATTAGGCAAAGAGTTGTTTTATAAAATAAATGTTATATGTACTGTTTTATATATCTTTATTTAACTTTTACAAACAAGTGTATCGAGTGACGTATCTACAGTTTCGTATTTTTTAGATAGATAAAAACCATTGGGTTTCGAAAGCATATAAACGTATTAGGAAATATACCAAGTGCTATATATTTTCAGACTTGTATTTTAAAGTCTAATACTAAAGTAACATTATGAACTTTTATTATTCGCACTTTTTCGACGTCATATTGAATTTACTAGGCATAGGAGCGATATTTATATATATTTTTATTAATTATGTTACCAGTCCGCTCCTCAAGAACAAATCAGTGGTTGACTTAAAACAGGACATATTTTAAGTGCGGAATGTCTATACCTGACCCCTTTGAATTTATAAGCATGGTTTGCTATCATATCCGAACCGTTTAAGTTATAGTCACCAAATTCGAACTGTAGGCACTACTCTAGGAGCAGTACCTACAGTCCGAATTTGGTGACTATAACTACTGATCAATGTGACATGGTTCATTATACCTTAAGCGAACTTATAAGCATAGTTGGCTGCCTTTTTCAAACTGTTGAATAGATTGTTGCCGAATTCATGTAATCGACATCACTCCTAACGACTAAAATGACTGCAGGGTCAATTATGCCTTAACCTATCTTATAAGTATAGTTAGCTGTTATTTTCGAACTGTTAAATCTATAGTCATCAAATTCGTTTCATACGCATCGCTACCAATGCCGATCAGTGTCGTAGGGTCAGCTATGCCTTAAACTCCCTTATAAGCATAGTTAACCACTAGTTACGATCTATTAAAGACATAGTCATCGAATTCATATCCTACATATCGCCCATAATAACGAAAAGGATCACATCGACAAGTATTCCCTAAGACCTCTTAGAAGCATAGTTAGTCATAATTTTCGAACTGTTGGAGATACAGCCACAAAATTGATATCATAGGCATTACCTCCAACAATGAAAATGACTATAGGGTCAATTAACCCTTAACCCATTTTATTAGCATAGTCAGTCATTACTTACTATCCAGTGAAGCTATAGTCATCAAATGCATATCATTTGCATCTCCCTCGATGTAGATGAGGGTGTTAGGGTCAATTATGTCATATTCCCACTTATAAGCACAGTTGGCTGCCATTTTCAAACTGTTCAAGTTATAGTCATCAAATTCATAATATTGGCATCAACCCCGACTTCGAAAAGGATCGCAGTACCAATTAATCCTTAACCCATCTTGTAGGTATAGTTGCTTGTCATTTCCGAAATGTCTTAGATATATCCACCAAATTCATAGATATGCACAACCCCCGACGACGAAAATTATTACAGCATGCCCTAAGCTCTCTTATAAACATAGTTAGTCATTATTTACGATCCATTAAAGCTATATCCATCAAATTCACATCATGTTCGTCTTTGCCGTCATTGAACAGAGCCACAGGGTCAAACACTCCCTAAGCCCACTAATTAGCTTAGATAGTCATAATTTCCAAACTGTTGAAGCTATAGGTATAAAACTCATATCATATGCATCCTCCCCAATGCCGATGATGGTGGTAGGGCCAGTTATGCTTAAGCCCTCTTATAAGCATAGTTGGCTGCCATTTTCCAACTGCTGATGCTGTAGTCATCATTTTCAAATCATAGACTCGATGATGAAAAGGATCAAAGGTTCAATTAAGCTATAACCCATATTATAAGCATAGTCAACTGCCATTTTATATGCAATAAAGCTATAGTCATCAATTCATACCAAAGGCATCGATCCCGAATTCGATAAATCAATCAGGACCATTATTCCTGTAGCCTTCTTGTAAGCATATTTGACAAACGTTTTGGATCTGTTGAAGATATAACTGCCGAATTCATATCATATGTATCGTTACTGACTTCGATCATCATTATATGGCTTATAATGTTTTAAACCTCCTTATGACCATAGTTCATTGTCGGTTACAAAAAGTTTAATTTATAGCCTCCAAATTCAGACTTCAAGTAATGCTCCTAACTCTGATCAATGAGATGTGTCTCATTATGCCAAGTCTTCTTGTGATTAGAGTCGACCACATATTTATAAATTTGATTAAGCCCTTATCCTAAGGGCAGAGGCAACATGCCGAATTCATACATCTGTATTATGTCATTAACCCTCTTATGGACATAGCCAACACACCATTTTATGCAACTGTATGTTTTTCATACCTAGAAATACAATTCGTAAGTGGGCACATAACATGCTAAGATATATCTATAACTAGTAGGCTACTAGATTCTGTTTGTCACCCAAGTACCAGCAGATTTGGCCATTGTTTTAGAGAATCCCTTAAGGACATGGGCTTGAAACAAGTCCCAACCAACTAAGCTATTCTCTAGCTAACACGACTGTTAGTTACATTCGAGGACCTTGTGTGGAACTCTTGTACACTATGCTAAGATACAGGGATAAGGAGCACTTAACTCAAAAAATGTCATAAAACATATTACTGTGCTTACTACCGAAAAAATCGTTTACTCACGTCTCACCACATGAATTTAAATTATGCCAATGTTATATTTTGAAATCTTCGACAAGAAAATTGTATGCAAGTTATTTTTAAAAAGTGATAAATATTAATATTATTTCATTGGAATATATTTTCAACATTTCCCCCGGCAATATGCAATGCACTTCTTCGACCACTGTAATGGTATCAGGGGAGAGGAATTTACACTGGAAAACAAAGTCCTACCGATTCGGAAGCTGTCCTTGCGAAGACTTGTGGAAGGAATTTATGAAGGGTCGACTATAATTTACAACCCGGCCTACTTCTCATGACGATATGGCAGACAAATTTGCGAAAGGAAATCTAATATCAACAAAATAGGCAAGCAATTGGTGCATGAATCTATCATCTTATATTAATTTATAAACCGCAGAGATTTAAATTTGAACAATTTAACTTTTGCTGCAGAACTAATATAGCCATATTCTTAAGTATTGTATATTTATTTGAATCTAATTTAAAAATGAGTATTACAATTCCTTCACCTTCTACTGTTTACAGCTATAGACTGCTATATGTCGACGAAAGTATAATTTCCTTATAATCCATAGACTACCTAACCTCCTACCACAACGAACTAGGTTCGGTTCCTGGCGGGGTCACTGCCTATTTTCGCACATAGTGGATTTAATTGATAGGTAGGTTTTCTCAGCATGCTCCCATTTCTCCCAATTTAAATTCAACCCCTGCTTCACCTCTACTTCACGTCACAATCGTAAGCACTGAAAAACGTCTGATTTTAAGTACCACCCCAGATCTCTCACTACAGCATGTAAAATGTATTAGTTCTTACTTATTAAAGCAACAAAAATTATGATAACTTGTTTACCTTGCATTTAAAAATAGCAAATTGACGCTTCATATGCAACCAAGTCATGTGCAAGTAGGTACTAGTTACAACGAAACTATGAAAGGAATGATAATATATGCATTAGAGACGAAATATAATTAAAAATTAATAATACAATTTTATTCAAAATATTAAATTTAAAATCACTCATGGCAGCACGTGGTTTAGCTCACCCAGATATTCGGACACGATGTTTTCTACCCAAATGTGTACCGAACCCTTACTAAAGTTTCAGTATCGCTAATGTTTTTTTTCATCACTACAACCATTTACGAAATTCTCCTCTATAACACGCCCGCGAACCTAACCGATTTCAATTAGGAAATATCGTTCGGAAACAAAATAAATATGTCGAAAATAGTACATACACAAATAAAATATTTGAACGCAGGACATTAAGTCATTCTTTAATTTTTCACGTGAAACCTTTCTGTGCGGCGTCGCTCGTTCTTAGAAGATAATGAACCCAGGACACTAACAGAATTTATAAAACATATCCATCCCCTTTAGATATAGCATGCATTCGTACTAAAGCTAGTGTAGGGAAAAACTGAGAAGAAATCGCACATATCCGTTCTCACTGCAGAAAAGACACGAATGAAGTAAAGTATGTCATCGCAGCCAACATTACTCGAGGTCCCATTTAGCGGCTCTCGTTTGTGGTAATCCCCATAGTCCCACCACAATTCTGATGGCCAGCAGAAACGAGCGAACGATGTTCTAGTAGCCGAGGGAACTCTGCTGCTAGATGTGTTTCGATTGATTACTTAAAGTATTTTTTTACAATCACATTTTTGAAGAGAAAAGAAAAACCAAATTTGTTTGAAGGGGCCGGGGGGGGGGTAAATATTATACGTTCTTTACATTAAGTATGCACCGAAGCCAATGTTTTCATAACATTTATTATTATAAAAAGCCCCAATTTCAAATGTTTAGTCAGCATATTTTTTTTTTTATATTTTAATAACTGCTCCGTAATCGCAATGCATTAACTTTGTTCTCCAGCCAAATCTACGACATGGGGTTATCATAATTCTTTAAGAACAAATAAATAAATACATATTTTTTGCTTCTAAGATAAGAGTTTTATTATCTAATTTCTAGGATAGAGCTGCAGAAAAAATTTTACCATATAGAACCCACCAGTTCATTCATAAAAATTATAAATTTTATTTGCCTCCATGGCTATGTTTGCCTCAGATTTGTTATTGTTACAAAGCATTTATTAAACATAACACTAATATTTTTTAAAGAAATTCTTTCCATAAGAAGAAATATCCTGCCCTAACCAGTCATAGTACGACTTAAAACTATAATATTGTTCAAAGCCTTCCCCTGCCAGCATTTCAACGAAATTAATATAATTACATTGTTTTTACCAGTTATGCATTGTCTTAACTTTTATCCTGTGAGCCATGTAATATCAGTATCCTACATCAGGATTCTTTGTAACACGATATTTAAGTGCAATAACAATTAAGAGAAAAGTACAAAGATACGGGATGTGGGATGTGGGATTTCATCGCGTGTAATAAAACCCCTATGTTACAGATGTAATTTGCACAGTACAGCGTTGCGACGGAAACACTGCACGCCTTGCGCGTAGAAGCGACGAGGCGCTAGAAGTGCGTGTAACTATCGCCCGCATTGTTCCCTCGCATCTTGACCGTGGACGCGCAGCTACATAGTGCCCTTAAGGGGGTAGTATCCACTCCATCTTCGAATTTTCTTACAAATCTTCGTAATGAAAATGTATGACCAGAAATAAAAAATCAAAGCTAGACATGACATGGACGACTACTTAACGAATTTTTTTTTAATTTGTAGGGTTTCAAATATACTTGTATTTTCCCATGTGGGACTGAAATTATTAAATAATTAGATAATGTTTGATTATGGTTACAGATGTGACACTAATCATGTAAGAAAAATAAGTGGGATTTAGAAATAACTGTTAAAATGTTCCCCATATCATGACTAGCTTGGTCTTTAAATATTGACTCCGAAAATTAAATTAATGAGGAAAATACGTAAATCCAAGATAGCAAGGATACTTCCCCCTGAAGTATGACACCTAAAATGATGATTAGCGTGCTTGTACGGTAATCATCACGCGTGCACGATAATTCTCGCGCGCTCAGCAAGAGTGATCCACCATTTCTGAGACAGCCGGCTGGACGCGCCAACAGGGCGAAGGGACGGCGCAGGAAACCCTGAACTGTCGGCCGGCCGACCTTGAACTTAAAGGCAAGGCGTCGCGTCGCGGCTGGGAGAACGTTTCTGCACGGGCAAGCTCGGCGGGATTGCGGGGGACGACGGCTGCCGCAGGGTACGTGATCTCGCCGACAGATTTCCGAAATTCCCGGCGGCTCTGGTGACGTTGTGAGGCCGTGAACCCCCAACGTCGGGAGTCGTTCACCCTCGCGGCCGAGCTGATCTACCTGCAGTTGTTTAAAACATTGGCTGTGACTGTGTTGGGGACACGGCCGTTTGTTTTGTGTGAATACGTCTACGTTGACGCGCACGAACGCCTTGATATTCATTTTAAGTTCCCGACATCGCTTCACTCGTTCATATGGGGTTTTGTGGGTATCACTGTATTGCTTTTTAGATACTCTTTCCAACCGTATACGATTTCTGTATTTCGACTTGACTTTTTCACGAGTATAGACCGACATTTTTTAAGTTGTCTTAATTTTTTACATTAAATGCATACAATTTCACCATAACCACGCCACACAAATGTTTTCATACACGCACTCAATTGATCTTGACGAGAGCTGTCGATTTAAACTCAAACGAGCATCGTAGCTTCTCCTAGTCACACGTTATACTACGCGGAAGTTAGGAGTCGCGGCGAAACGAACTCAAAATTGCTGCGAACCCCTCCCCTCGCCACTCTATCTCTTCCTTTCACGCGTAGTTCTCACCCAACGTAACATATTCCGTGATCCTTTGGCAATCGAGTGGTGTAATTAAATTTTGAATGTAGACGATAGATTTGGAACTGAAATGCCAAACGATGTTCCCCGATTTTGTTATCATCGGATTTTCTGGATTGCCTCCCAGTATTGTTGCAAATTTAAAGATTTATTCACGTCAAAAAACGCAGCTGTAGAAGTAGACCATTGCCAACTCTTGCAGTAATTCAGAGGAGATCAGGTGGACTAAGTAGGTGAATGAAGTGATTTGGGTGGCTCTCAACAGGGAGGTCTTGAGCCGGTGATAGTGATTGAGGTGAGTGTAGAGCAGCGCAGGTATGAAAGGACGGGGGAAAGGGAGATCCCCGGGAAAACCTGCCGACCAAGGCGGATTAAGTGATAACCGTTCAAGCAATTAGGCGTAGTGGCAAGGGCGCTCGCCTCCCACCGAAGCGTTCCGGTTTCGATCCCTTGTGGTTTCGCTGCCGGGTTACTTACTGCGTGTGGGAATCGTGCTGGACGATGCCACTTGCGGGCGGGATTTCTCGGGGTGCTCCCGTTTCCCCCGCTCTTGCATTTCAGCACCTCTCCATCCTAGCGTCTTGCTTCATATAATTCCCGGGCATGGCGGGCATCTACGGGTCCCAGTTTGAAGGTCTGTCATTAGGTGTATGTCGGTTCGCTTTGGGTGCACTCCCCACATTCATAGGAACAATTGTCTTGCATATACGTAATATAGGTATAAATAAGTGTTTTATATATTGGATTTTTTCCTTTAGTAATGTTTTGCACGTGAAAGCAAAACTATTTTATTTGGCGTATTTTAAGTTGAAGCTGATTATTTTTTATAATGATGAACCGTGCTTGTCTAGGTTTCGTTAACCCAAGCTACTAAGATAGTGTTGTTTGGAGTCTCTCAAAAATAACTGACCACTAAGGTAATACTAATTTTTGGGGACACATCTAGGACTGCTGTAATGGTTGCATCCATGGTGCACTGTTTCCTTTAAAAAAATTACTGATTAATTATGGTATAACACCCAGCTGTTTAGGCCGGTTCAAATTTTCCAAAATATTCGTTTGCTAAGGCATCCTTAATATCAAGTGATATTTAAGAACAAGTAAGGCATAAAAAAACGCCTAGTACTTAAATTAAGGTTCATATTATAATAACGAAGCCAAAATTGCAGATAGGTACATTGCAGCAGTGGCGCGTTTACCCCAAACAATTATTATGGTATTGGTATTTTTCAATATGCCTTTTGCTAAATAACCCTGAAAGTATTTATGATGGTGACGATAAAAATGTGTTTTCTCCACGATTTTACAAGTTCCAAGGGGGCTAGAACGCCCATGTGAACTTGTACGAATTGTCGAAAAAATCGAGACGATGTAAAACTGAATTAATAGCGTTTAATTGCTACTTTTTTCAGGTATTCTAGACATAAATTTTTTTTAAACACACACTAATTCAATAAATATGCGAAAAATGCATTTGCATCTCATGCTACTTTTTGACATAAATATAAATGTTTTCATTATAAATCGTCCTTGATAAAAATTTTCAAATGTTAATTAAACATAAATTTTTGAACTGGCCAAAACGATTGTTGGAATCTAAGAAAGCCGCGAAGTAATTCTTCTTAACTGTGGCACTTAGTTCGATAAGTTAAATTCTACTTCCTTATAAATATTTCAGTTTTATTATGAAGCTTGAACAGACGGACCAAATTATACTTTTCTTAGAAATTTTTTTGACATTTACAGAAAAATTAATAATTATTTTGTGCTTTTGCAAAGTAATATACTTATTAACGTTTAAAATTAATATTTGCAGTATTACGTTAAATTTAATTTTACTATTATTATTTTCCCTCAATTTTTTTGCTTTTATTCAACAGTTACGCGATACCATACAAAAAAAAATGCTCTAACATAGTAAAATATTTTTGTTTGCTTGAACAGCTTTAGGCTCATTTTCATCCGTGGTGTTAACTTTTTCCATTTATGTACCTCAACTATCATTTCAACGAAGTAGGCTTAGCTAAATATTTATTATTATAGCTCGTTTACGTTAAGACAAATGCTTTTAAAAGTAGCCGCCAAGTTTTATCCACACATTATCTGATAATTGTGAAACGGTAAGAAGCTATACAGAATATCAAAATAATGCTGCACTAATTACGTTCTAATTACTAGACAAAATTTTAGAACGTATGTTTGTTCTACAGCGTAATGTACCTACACATCTCAAAAATGTTTTTGCACCATCGGTATATCTGAAATACTAGGTATCTCACGGCCCAAGATAATGCAGTTAACATCTTCGTGTGGAAGCAATTTCAGGGTGGGCAAGTGGGCGAGTGAAGAGATTTAGGCTGTTCTTAACAGCGAGGTCTTGAGAGCCGATGAGGGTAAAGCGAGGTATGGAACAGCTCCGGATGAAAGGACGGACCGCCGTCTAGCAACATTGTCCGGCATGACTGTCATACACGAAAATCAGGGAACGACCTCACCGCGAACCGAACCTGGTTCGCCCTAGGTGAGAGGTAAGTAGTCTAACCACTAAACCACCGCGGCCCCACTATTTTTGAGGATGCGTAATATTATCAGAGACGTATATAGTCCATTCACTATTACTTGCAACTTTTATGAAGCTCTGTTAAAGTTCTACTTCTACTATTCCTCCGCTTAGGCAAACAACGCTGAACTAAGTATGGAAAATTAGATCATATAGACAACGCACCGCATTCTTGTGTACTTGGTGCAGTGACCTTTTGTATAAGAACTATTTCTTACTAGGCAATACCAGCACACCTATTTTTTCCTTGTTTTATTTATATTAATTACAAATTAAATATTATAACTTATAGACGGCATATAAATAAAAGATCATTTTAACCAAGAATAAGGTCTTTACTACGTAAACAGAAGTATAAACCACTTTTGATACGTCACGTATTTAGGAAACGATCAAACATGGCATACATGAGGGAATTTTTCAAATATTTGATTCAAAAAGTGTGAGAGCATAGTTACATTTTTTTTCCAAACAACTGTAACAAGCTAGGAACCAGCAAGTCAACACGGCGAGTTAGGCTCTTAGACTTCGGGTGTGAATAGTCTTTTAATAGCCTTTGCCCCTCGGCCTCAACGTCGACTACCGAGGAGTCATTAACCCTTTTCTTGGCCGATACGATTTACTCGCCGCTGGCCGGGATCAAGGTAATCTGGTTATCCTCGGGAAATTGCTCTCGTGTATACACAGAACTGGTTCACTTCAATTCGCTGGTCCGTTTATTTATGCAGGGGAACCAGTTCGATGCCCGATACGGAGTGAACCACCTCTGGCCGTACGCGCTGCATCGGCTGCAGGCTGGCACAAGGCGTTCACCTGCGACGTTATACGGGTAGCTGAACACTTTCCAGGCACCGATTTACGTTCTTTCCGCTCATTTTGTATCTCCCCGCCGCGTCTGCAAATTAACGTCGTCGTCGTCGTCGTCGTAGACTCAATGTAAAACAAGACTTTTACCGCGACTACATTATATTTGATTTTATGTTAAAATCACCTCATTAAAAACGGAAGAAAAACCACAATTCTAGTCACTAGCCCAGCTCATTAACATTGAGAAAAACTGCAACTGCGAAATTTCAAATTCTAAACACAGGTGTGGTAAAGACATAAAAGAATATGTTTATAAAACTTTATGCTATAGAACAAATGACACACTCTCAGTACTCTGGATGTGATAACCCAACCTTCTGCAAATCAAACAATTCCTTTTCATTAATGTAGAAAATATTTTAGACGTTACTGCATTGAATAACCACAAATCAAATTTTAAATATTGGTGTCCATAATTCATATATTTTGATGGCATTAAAACTGTGATCGTAATATCTGAGAAGATAATAATTCAGGCAACTGAAATGAAGTTTCTCCAGGTGGTAAAAGAATCCACAAGTGTAAATCTAGGCCTAATAAGAAATGAGAAAATACTAGAATAGTTCAGTATATCCCCTATGCGTAAAAATACATGCACACGCATACGAATGGCATCAATATGTCCTGAGTAAGGAAAAACTTCGCTGTTCAAAGTTAATCTTATAATATTGGCCATATGTTAGAAGGAGCATGGGATGACCGTAGAGGGAATATGGCGTAGGGCTCTCCTACCTAATGCGCAGTTACAAACTTCAAGGTCTCAACATTTACTAGCTTGTTTGCTACTACGGCTGTCAAAACCCCTTGACTTCTACTATGGTTAGCTCACTTC
Source organism: Dryococelus australis (assembly GCA_029891345.1). Classification (NCBI taxonomy): domain Eukaryota; kingdom Metazoa; phylum Arthropoda; class Insecta; order Phasmatodea; family Phasmatidae; genus Dryococelus; species Dryococelus australis. The sequence continues at coordinate 131,699,016 of CM056995.1, read as the reverse complement.
TTGTATAAATATGTGTTTTGAAAAGTTATTAAATTGCTTACGAAAATATTTAGTCTGTTGAAAAACAAGCACGTGGCTCACTCCTTCAACATTTAACTGACAGTTATGTATGCCAGTGTTTGGGGACAATGCGGGAGACAAAACTCAGTTTACTTCATATTTGCTCCAAAGGGACGACCAAGAAAAAGGTATAGAACGACGGACCGGAACAGGCAGTATTGCCTAATCCATAAAGGAAGTGACGATCAGATTATCATATACTAAAATTATTCTTGATTGTAATGAAAGTCCCCTCTTTTATAGCGGATAGCTATTCATTGAACAGTGGCCGCGGTGATACAGTGGTCAGATTGCTCACAGAGAAAAGTATTTTGTAGAGGATTAACCCTGCCAAATTATTCTGTATGTACTACAAAATAACTTTGTGCCTGCCACAAAAGTTTTGTGGAGAAAAGAAAAAAAATATTATAGTGGTCACAACAAAATTCATTTGGCAATTTGAATACTAACGAAACATTTTGCGGTTGCAACAAAATATTTTTTCCACTACTCGCTTCCTACATAGGTGAACCGGGCTCGATTCCCGGCGGGGTTGCTCCCAGATTTTCTCACTTGGGAATCGTGCCGGACGATGCCGCTGGTCGGCGGGTTTTCTCGGGGATCTCCCGTTTACCGCACCCTTCCATTCCGGCGGTGCACCATACTTACCTATGGCTTCACTCTCATCGGCTTTCAAGACCTCAATGCTAACAGCCGTCCAAATCTCTTCACTCACTCACTTTTAGGCTAATGTCAAAAAGTCTCAGGACTTAGTTTAATACGCAACTGGTATACACTCTGTAAGTATGTCATGGACGTAGTGGCCTGTGTACACGTTTTGACAAAGTTAAAATGTTAAATTTTTATAAATAGAACTATTACTATGACAACATTTCGTTTTCTAATGTGCCTGAAACAGGAAGAATTCGGTCGATACAAATTTAAATGTTGCACTGTAAAAATTACTTTATAGGCTGTTCACGGTAAAGTGAGCACTTTTGAGACCCTAGTTACTTTTTCTTTCAGCGTTTCTTTATACTTTAACCACCTGTCGTAATAAATATTGACATGTAAGCAATAAACACGGTGTGCATATTCAACCGCACTCGGAGATTAACGTCTAAGGTTAAAATAAAATATATTCATTGACTGTTATTCCAAATTAGAAGTCTTTCAAAAGTGCTCACTTTACTCCTTTTAAATCACAGTTATTTGCTCCTGGTTTCCACTGCCATCTATCGTGCAAACTTTAATTCATTTAAATATAATTGGTCTCTACAATATGACACTGACTATTTAATAGTTCAAATATGTCAAAATGAAAAATAATATTAAAGCACAGGTTTCTTTTAAGGAAAATATATGACAGAAAATTCTGTAAGTTGAAAAAAAAAAGTTATTGTCTTTTGTTAGTTCAATTTTGTAAATATAAAGTATGACTTCACAGTTGCCACTTTCATTTGCACACATTGTCTTAATTTATTATAAGGATACTATTTTAAGTTCAGTTATGTAATCTACAATGCATATTTCCTTAATTAACTAATATATTGTTTATGTAATTATTTGTGATTTCTTATGTTCTTTGCGCAGCACGACGATCGTCCTGTCGATTTCTGCAATGTAGTAAGGGCAAGCAAATGCCAGGTTTATCTTTCGTATTTATGAATGTTTCGCTGAGGCGATTTTCGAAATTTGATGATTCAGTCATTTTAGTCTTTCTTGGACATTTTCTTAGCCATGTAATATCTCTAATTTAGTTATGTTTGTTCGTTTGCCTTTTTTTTTTTTTTTTTTTTTTTACAATCTGATGGTTTTAAATTGGGAATCACCGCATACGGTGAGTGATACTAAGTATCGCATAATTGTTTATATTTTAGTGTAATGCCTAATTCGTTTATTTCGCATAGAATGACTTTGGATGCTTCAAGTGCGGTGCACGACTTGAGGGAATGAAGTTCTGGATCTGATGGATGTCGGGTTGCTGGCCCTGGAACTTGTGAGCATGTACTTCTGATCGGGTGCAACCTCTTCACACAAGCAACATCCCTTGTTAACGAGTTTGGGTCGGCGTTTCTGCCAGTTTTGCCAGCGGACCAGAGAAACCCAACAAACATATACAACTTTGGCTTAAATCAATAACCATTCATATGCATACTGCTACGTTCGGACTTTTAATGGTGGTTTTGAAATTTTGAAAATAACATAAACTTTATGATCATCTAATGAATAACAAATAATCAGAACAAATTCTGTAGATACTGGGGCCCCATTGATAAACCCACTAATAATGAAAGTACATTATAAAATGTTAATTTTATTAAAAATAATTATTTTCCAAATGTAAGTAATTAATATATATAAAGGTTATATAGCACATCACTATATTATTGAAAAGTTATGATGTGTACAGAGCTGAAAATGTTTTTTTTATGGTAATTTAAAATAAATTACCTTAGCCAAGACTCTTCTCAGTTAATAATTTTTTTATTTAATAATTATACCCGTTTGCAATCATTTTGTGCTCTTTTGCATATAAAGATATTTTGAGGAACTCAGAAATTATTTTGCTCAACATACGATTCTTTAAATTGCCTTTGCTTAAGTTTTTATTATTTAAAAAAACACTTCTTAGTTACCATGGATTCACGCCTAGGGCCAAGTCCCAGGTGAGAATTAATTTTCTTACTTATGGTTGTTGTTCACCCCATTTGCCGCAGTAAGATGGACAATACACTTACTGGAAAATATCAACAGCTCATCGTAAAAGTTATAGTTACAAAAAAACTCAATAACTTTAAAATCGATCATTACGTAGCGTTATTACAGATATTAGTGTGTATATGTTTATAAAAATACTTTATGGCAAGAATTTTTGGCCAAAATGCTCTGAAACATGTGACGTTAGCTATCCTTTAACACACTGGGAACTGGTTTCCAGCGAGACATGCATATCTGTGTTGTTGCCTGTGTAATTAATTAATTTTTTGCTACTTCCTTACGAGGTGAAGTTATAAATCAGTCACGCCGATATTCCATTATGGTCGCTCAGAACTTGAAAGTCGGTTCGGTATTGTTCGTCTGATTTTCGCCAAGGTCCCGACGACGGGCGAACAAGTCCGCTTCTCTGCTCTGACACTCGACTTATCAGGGAACCTCTAGGGTGCGAGGGCATAATTAATGTACTCAATAAAACTGTAGACACCGTGAACTCTGTAGCGCGCCCCCCCCCCCCTTTCCGCGACCTCTCAGGCGCACAATCATCCAGCGAGAATATATCGAGGGTCAGAGCCCTCGCGAGACACTTCAGACTTCGCAGGTCGATTGCCAGGCAGCGAGTGTTATGGCCGCCTGGTTGAAGGTATTTGGCACGTCTGAGGCCTAAAGGCGTGGGAGCACTAGGGACGAACGAGACGTGCGCATCAACTCTCTCATCGCCTCTACGCGCAAAGCACTGAACTGGCATGCATTCTTGCCGTCGATAATGCGCCTCTACGAGAGTTTCAGGCAGACCCAACCATTTTAATGACTTATTAATAAAAATAAAGACATAATGCTCTTGGCTATTCCTTTTTTAGTGTTTGTACCAGAATGTTTATACCTAAAAACGACCGTGAAAATACCCGTTTGAGCCATTTTCACGATCACGAAAACATGCTTTAGGCTAAGGCCACACGTACGTGATTTCATGCTGCGAGGATCTGCGACAATGTGCGCCTTGTAGTGTGTACTAGCAACATCGTCGATGTGCGGCTCGTTAATTATAAACAGAACATCATTAAAAATGCGGTTGTTTTATTATGTGCAGCGTTTGTTATTCATAGGCGGCGTCGTCGTTGACATCAGAGAAAATACTGGGTCCATCCCATATTAACAATTAAGGGAGAGGTCAGCAAAGGAGAACTGTGTGCTTCTAGATACGACACTGAAAAAAATTCCAGAGATGTTATTCGAGTAACACAGTAGGTCCATGAGCTCATTTTAAACGCTACTGTCTATTGTAAAGGATGTGATATAAAAAACAACACAGCAATGAGGGAATGTATTAGGGCAGAAGAAACACTCGCAATAACATTAAGGTACGATTTATTGTGCTAAGTGTTAATTAATAATGCCGATATGTAACGACATCAGACAAAACAGACATGAAAGTACAATAATAATGCATGATAAAGGAACGTATAAAGTAAACAATGAAATGAGAGAGTCGTCGTCGGTTCCTCCGTCACTTTCAACGGGAGATGATTCCATTATTTGATGGGTAGAATTTGAAGGTAGGTTTCTCTGGCAAAGGATCAAGATTGCTGATAGAGTTAGAGATCTAGACGAAAGAGAAGGCGCGTTTGTTGAATAGGAATGCATAATATGCCTTATTTACGAATAAATGCTATAGTATTGAATTTTGTACTACGACATATGAATTTGTTTTCTGCGCCTAACTCGGTCCACGTTTTCTCCCACTACAGCCGCATATACTGTCATTCAAGAATCTCTCTTCTTATCTCTGATCTTATATTCCTTGTTTCTTGTACCACGGGTGCTTTTGCACCTCCAAAATGATCACTCCAATATCTAAATTTAATTTTGTATATAACATCACTCGGTACACAATAATGGTTCTATGTTTACACTACAAAATAGGCTGGTTACTTGCGCTGAGTGTTTGCCCGTGCATCTGGCCAGGCAACAACGACACACACGCGTGAAATCCCGCCCGAGAAATGGAACGTGGCGAGTTCTTGGGCTGGCGACCTTGAAGACGCGCCTCCCGCACATTTCGTCTGCGGGAATTCACGCTGCGTCTGGCCGGTCTCGTTACAATCGCTGCGGTTCATATTTCTGGCGTGATATCACGCACGTGTGGCCTTAGGCCCCTTACACACGGGTGACTCGGTCGCGCCACTGCGCCAAGCCACGCTGTCGCGTGTACAAGCGACTAAGTGGCGCGTCTCTGTGGCACGATGTCGTCGCTCGTGTGAGAGATTCTCGCGGCAGAAGACGCATTTGTAAACATGGACTCCGATGAAGAAAATATTCTTTTTGTGCTCCTCCTGAGGCGGCATCTTCGTCGTCGTCGTAAACAACAGCGATTGTTGTGGATGCATTCATTAACCGCGGATCGATTGACGAGTGGACAATTTTACACCATTATGAGTGAATTAAAACAAGACAGCTGTAAGTTTCATAACTATTTCAGGATGTCGAAAAATCCTTTCGGCGAACTTTCGCCTTTACTGAAAACACACATTGGGAAAGCTGACATAGGCTATTTATAAAACAACCAAGCACCTCATACATAGGGTGGTTTTTCAGAGGCACGATTCAAAATGGGTGAAGAAATGGCAAATAGAATATTCCTGGTCCGAGGTGAAACTAGAGCGTCAACCAATGAGCAGGTACCTGAAATTCGAGTACTCAAAGGATTGTGGAGTCTAGCTTGTTGCAGAATAAATCCGCGGAATTCTCGAAACTCCACTGTTAAGATAAAACCTTCATAAAATATTAGACGAATAAATGTTTCGCGTCTCTCGGAGATCTTGGTTCAAATCGCAACACCGACCGTTTTTCAAGTTGCTGGCGGCTGGGTCAACTTCACACTGCGCAACACAAGCAAACCATTTGAAAACAACCCAGCAAAGTTCCCCTGGGGAAGACACGGTCTCCATCGCATTCCTGTTGCCGTAACTAACGTTTGATTCTACTCGGATGGGTATAGGCCGTACAACAATAAAGTGAGCACTTTATTAAAGCTCTAGTTACATTTTATCTTTCAACCAATTTATATAATTCCGCAACTTGTTAATGTAAACCCTGCCATGTGAGTAATAAACACCGTGTATACATTCACCATACCCAAAACCAAAAGTCCGAGGCCACTATGAATTGTATTTATTGGCTAATATGTCTAATGAAACCGCTTCAAAGACTGCTCACTTTACCGCGAACGTCCTATAGTAAAGCGATATTACTCACGGGAAAGTTTGGCATAAGGAAAATTTCCGCTGCAAGTTTCACTGCGGTTCCAAAGACGTCGCTTTTAAGCTCACAATAAATTGAGACATTCAGTTTGTGTTGGCCCGAATTCTGAAATACACTTGCTCCAACCAAAACATTAATTATTAATTTTACTTTGTAACTAAAACGCCATCCAGTGGTGTTTACAAGAGAAACAGTAAAAAAAAATGTTTTTGGTTATAAACAAATTAATTTTAGTAGAAAAAGTTACGAATTTTAGAGCGAAATAAATGTAGCTGCATGAAAAGTAATTTTTCAGATCAGTTGTCTCATACAAAAATAGTTTAAGCAAACATTTCGATAAATCTAGTTTAGAGACATAATATTAAACTACTTATGGTCGTATTTTATTAAACGTTTACTGTTGTGCGAAAGACCAAATAAGTTTATTCGTTACAAATGTTCTAAGAAAATGCAAATAGGAAGAATTTACACAGATATTTCTTTTGTGAGGATTACATACATACAATTTGTTTACAAACAAAACTGACAAAACACTGGTCCACATGCTACACCCGTGATATAGGCTGTTTACGGTAAAGTAGGCACTTTTTAAGGCCCTTGTAAAATTTTCCTTTCATCCAAGTTCCATCTTCCTGCTGATTTTTAATGTAAACATTGCAATTTAACCAATAAACACAGTGTATAGGCCTACATTTCACCACCATCACAATGCAATGCCTGAGGCTGCATAAACATATATTAAGTAGTGGTTAATGTCTGTTAGGAGGGCCTTAAAAAGTGTTCACTTTACCGTGAACAGCGTATACCTGGAGGCGAAAATTTTTATTTGCCAAACTATTAGCATTGAGCTTCGCAACTTGAGTTCCATAAATCTTATAATGTTGTTAGAGCTGTCCACCCGTCACCAAATTATAATAGCAAGCAGCGTGTTTATTCAGTTATAAACTAACGTAAAGGATAACAAACCGCATAGTGATCTCCGATGTAAGTGGTTTGAATAATATAATAAGCTATATCTCGGACGATGCTCGGGACATTCCGTGAGAAGACGGGACGGTGGACAACAGTGAACTATAGTTGGTAAACAGTAAAGTGATCACTTCTGAAGCGAGAGTAAGCGGTTCGCCTCAGCCATGGGTACAGCACATGCTCTTGTGGGCGGCCATCATTACGGGTCATGCTCGTTTTCACCCATCATTTCGTAATAATACAGTATCCGAACCTAACAGGACAACCAATATTAACCTAGGAGAGTAGCTGAATAACTGTTTTTACAGTTTAAACTAACCTGCAACAGGCCTACCATAGTTGAATGCTTGAATTTCTGCAGTATAACCCAATCTAGGATAGCAGGTGGCCAATTGGGCTGTTTTCAAACGTGCATACGCAGTAGCCATGCAGTCAACTGTCCATAAAGTCGCACATATATTAAAAGTCCTACTCACTTTCTTCTTTACGTTGATGATATATCATTGCGCCATAATATAAATTAACACCGCCAGAAAAAATAATGACTTTAGGCCGTTGATGTTGAACGGAGCACTGCGTATTATTCCGTCAGTGGCGTGTGGTCAAGTGTTGCAAGGTAAGCTGGTGCTTGTTCAGTGCTGTACACACTCGGGGCACGCAGCAGGAACCAGTCACAAGAGTGGAGCTGGGAGAAGCTTAATGTATTGCGGCCACTCACGAGAGAGCGGCAAGGCACCCATTACACACGTGCTGTGACGTCAAAAGCACTACTACATTTAAGTGACCGATGGGTAAATTAGAAAGCTATTAGGTACAGCACAGAGATAAACATAGCTTTGCCTGCAACAGTTCACCACAAGCCGCTGATTCCGCAACATGTTAAATTAACGTCGCCATTGCCCTGAACCCTTTATTCATGCGTCGTTCAAGTGAAACTGCGAAATTATTAGAAACGTAAACATTTGACAAATTAACTAATTCATACATATGGATGCATTTAAAACAGGAAGCAAATAAATCGATTCAGTATTCACAAATGTTTACTTAGAATTTATAATTCAGTGTTAAGACAAACTACCTTCCTTCCATCGTTACCAACTTTACTTGGAGCAGGCCAGTCAGCGTGACTGTTAAAATACATGTAAGTAGGGACAGTGACATTTTTCGAGTGTGAGGGACAAACTCTAATACAGATGACAGACGAAAAAAAAAAAAAAAAAAAATTATAGAGGATGAAAAAACAATAAATATATGTCCCTGTGCTTAACATGTAACATTTTCAGCGAGACATCATAACAAATAGTTAATTATTCTGATTCGCAGATGCTATTTTTAATACGCCATTCTGTGTTCAAGTTGAAACATGTGGAGTTAAAGATTAATAAATTAATTCCAAAGTTTATTTCAGAATCGTGAGCCGGTTGGAAATATTTGAACCAAATGGTGATGGCTGCCGTAGTTCAAACAAACCTTAATCGTGCGTAGGGTGATTGTTTTCTCCCAACCCAACTTGTACAAAACATGGTAACGTAAAATTTGTGTGTTCAGCATCTCGCAACACTTGCGCGTTTCCTTTTGCGTGCAAGATTTCAAGACATATTCTACAGGCGTTATAAATAGAGCAAATTCGCATTAATGTGACGGTTATGAATCTCACATCTCTTGTAGTAGGGTGCACCATTTGGGAAGAGCTAAAACGTATTCTTCCTTACTTGATTAATGTGTAAATGTTTTACAATGTTCATGCTATGAATTAGTTCAAAGATAGTCTACTGTAATATGCAAAAGTTCTATTTGAAAAATAATCAATTATTAATGTTTTAACTTCAAAGTCAATTTTAGTAAAAATGTCTTTAAAAACCTTTCCTTACTGTCTTTTTTGTGTGAAATTTTTACGAATCCGCAACATTCACTGATTTGACAGATCCTCGGTCTTATTGTGTGTTCTACTGTTGTGATTCTACTGTAATATGCAAACATATTTAGTTCTATTGAAAATAATTTTTAGTATCTCTTTTATTAATCTGTTATGCTATCCAAAAAATATTTTAAAGGAAAAACAAAAGTAATTGTACCAGCATGATACTTTGAGAGCGGTTACTGAGCTAGCACTACAAATGACTGAGCGTATGAAAAGTATTTACTTTCGGTATGAGTCTCCAATGTTCGAGATGTTTATGAAGGCACAGTGTTCATGTAGCGAGGAAGCCAAGAGCATTATATAGGATGACTGTACACAGTGCTTCTTCTTTCTATTTTGTTCTGAAATCTCGTGTTTCCAATACCAGAGTCAAAATCTTATGCTCTCACTGCTTGTTAAGAACAGATTGACGTTTTTTATTATGTTGAAATGAATAACTGTGTATCAAGACGACGTAATAATGTGACTGACGAGATTTCGTAATACTTATTTATTGTGTGACGGAATGGAAAATTTATTTTGAAGAGAAATCCATTAGGTAAATAGGGTGTTTGATATATAATGTTTCTTAAATCATATACTTGCCTTTGCCTGAAAATGAGTCTCTGAAATCACAGACAGTTTATTGGCCGAGAGCCCGAAAACGTGTTTCTTATAACATAGACACATGTTTGGCCATAGGCGGTTGGCAGAAAATAAAACCGTGCATATTTATCACGAATTTTCGTTGGCTGGAAATAAGAATTATGACCTGAATTACGAATAGTAAATACAGAAAAGCTGGTCCCACGGGTGCAATCGGTGACTGTTGAGAAAGTTTTAATACATAATTTTTCGATTTTAAACCCAGCTTTAGCTGCCTCCAAGCTAACCACCAACCATAAAAATGGAGTAGTAAATAGCCACTAAGTCATAATTAAGTAATGTAATTGTTATCGTTTGATGGTAAATAAATATTAATATGTTCACGGTGCATATTACATTACGGGGAAGTCCTATCGTTACTAAAGCTACCTGCTAGTAAATGCACATACTCGTGTTATTTTAATTGTAAAATTTTGTTTGTAATTGAAACACAACATTGGATATCTCAGTGCGCCAGGATTATTTTCTCTTATCTCTTTGGTTTTGCTTTTAGCCATCCTGCGTGCGTGGAGAAAGAAAAGGTTTTAAATGCTGAGATCTTTTGGGGTGTTTAGGAAGAGGCAATCCAGGAGTTATTCTATTAATAAAGTAGTAATCACACCAACAGGCAGGCGGGTGAGTATTTAAAAACACTTGGGGGTGTAACATTGAGACTTCACTGGACATAATACACAATGGGACACATTATGCATAAAGGAATCAAAAACAGAACACTGGAATTGAGAAAATGGCTAAGATTTACTACATAACACAATACAGTACCTAAAAATCAACTAAATAATTTAATATCATATTTATATTAATTGTTAAAGTTTTATAATATTTTATAAAATTAATTTTCGTAGATGTTTAGTTCCTTACTTTATGCAGAATGGCCCTTAGAGAGTACTGTGTTCTTTTAGATGACCCAAGCCACAGTATTGTTAGATTAAACAATCTAAGACAACATATAAATGTTTGAATAGGTAAAATAATTTATTATAGAAATACACTTTGTTACAAAATACAGGAAAATCATATTTCTGCATATTTTATGCAACCAATACAACTACCAATACAACAAAAATATCTCTCTCTGGTAGTTGAAGTAAAGCTACATACTACAATATCTTACGTGAAAATTTGGAATCCCCGAGAAGTCACCATTATCAACCTTTAAAAGAACCGCTCCAAACCAGACGTTATAGAAGTAAAGTAGTATTCAACAGAAGAGAACCAATGGTCATGATTCCTTTCTGTAAAGTGTATTTCTACCAAACAACTATTAGTATTTTTATAACACTGCACATATGGTATCACAGTGTGCTTTTATGTAGGCTATATTCAGCAGAATTTTGACATGGTTGACACAATTAATCAATTTTGTGGGTTGGTTATTTTGTGAAGAAAGCAGCCCAATTAATTTGAAAATGTTTAAAATTGTTTCCAGAAAGTAGAATCGTTTGTTTGAAAAGCCCCTGTTATGAAATATTTCCATAAAAATATTAGCAATTGGTGTGTCGGTGACAGAAATGGAAACCTGGATTTTTATTATTTTAGTATGAAAATACCCACTGGGTTGATAGCCAACATATGGATATTATTCCAAGAAAAACACACACCAGGGGAGAAAAAATCCGTATTAATAAATAAACACCATTTGATGATCGTCACTAACGTAACCACGATACAGACGAGTGAGACGACAGACACGGCCTCGCGTGCAGTGCCATCTGGTGAGCTCAAAACGAACTAGGAGCAACTGAAAACTTGAATCACAGAGAGAAGAAAATTTATTTTAAACTTATTATTCCGCTGTGCATTAAAACACAAATACCATTTACAATTAAAATTTACTACATTAACATAATAAGTGCTCTGTTAAAAAAAAGTCCTTAATTTTACGGAAAAGTGGTGGTAAAAATTTATCCAGAAGTGTCCGTAATATTAACACTCAGCCTTTCATTTCGTTTTCATGTAATCATCACGGAGCTGTTTGGAAATTTAAACAGAGAGTGCACTCATATACTATTCGTTTTAACAGTCCTGACGGTATCCATTAAACAAAACACGGAAAGTAAGAGCATAGAATTTAAATCTTTACGATTCCGCGGTAAATACTGTAACACATTTATTTTCCTGTCGTTATTTCAACTTGGCATGGTAGCACAGATGGTATGGTAGCGGTCTATAGGTGAAGTTGAAAGAGTGTGCGAGTTCTGTCCCGATCACCTCTGAAAATTTTTCACGATTTAAAATTACGGTAAATTGCGCAATGTAAGTAGTAAACTATCCTTCATTAGTTATTTCACGGAACTATTTGGCTACATTAAATAAAAACAATGTACTTCGTCACTTATTCAATCCATGAAATAAATTGCACGCCACTAATTTAATCAGTGAAATTTTTCACTAAAACGATGAGTGGTTTCCCACCTATTCGAATTTAAAGTGTACTTCAAAAAGAATCAGTTACAGGATTTTCTCAAAGGAAATATCATGTTTACATCCAGGATGGTCGTAAGAGAGTACCTATTTTGCAAGTGGTCAAAGACGTGGTCGTACACAAATTTGTTCCTTATTCAATTCCCACTCCAGTGCCAAGTATTCAAACATTTTTAAATTATTTTTTACGCACGGTAAAACAGCTCCATAACAAAATTATTATCTTTCCCCCACTCTTTATTAACCGGAAATTCAGAAATTAACTAGCACATTTACGAAGATTATTTTTATGAATTCACGGCAACTTCAGTGAAGTGTATGGTTAAGTCTGTTATTCAAGGCAATGTGTGCGTAGCTTTACAAAGATTTTTGGATAATTTTTACGTGTATTTTTTCCTCGTAGTTTCGAGTAAATGTTGCGTGAATCCGTCTTTATATTGAGAAAAATTCTTACTTGTTAGAGCTATATTTATAGGCTAAACAACAGCGCCACGAGCATACAAAAGCGATAACAGAGCTATCTTGCTATGGGCCTTGTAGCATTCAGCTTCTAATAAGAAAAGCGCAGGTAATTTTTTTGTAATGGCCTGTCTCGAACTACAGCAGTCTTCATATTCAGTGATTATAGTGAGTTTTTTCATCAGGTTTATTAATCAGGAGGCTAATTGGGTGGTAGTTAAAAAATCTAAACTATAAAAAAGGCATTTAAAAACAACAGATGTATTAATTGCTTACTCCCGTTATAATCCAAAGATTAATGGTGCAAATGTAAGGACTTAAGGCGATATGCATTTGTATTCGAGTAGGAAAATGTCCTTATATATAAGATACTAGCGGAGCAGGAGTAGGTATGTTCTCGCACTAGGATTTTGGACATCATTGTACGAACAAATGAAAATTGAGTAAACTTTTACGTATGAAACTATTGGCTGTTCACGGTAAAATTAGCACTTTTGAGGCCCTAGTTGCTTTTTTCCTAGCAGCATTTTTTTCCTTCCACGACAATTTAAAATAAATATTGCCAAGTAAGTAGTACACACAGTGTATATATTTCACTGGACTTGAAAAACGTCTAAAGATACAACATATATAATTATATATATATATATATATATATATATATATATATATATATATATATATATATATATATATATATATATATACCCTTATTCCAAAAGAGTGTCTCGTGGCTAACTTAAATTAAAAACATTTTTAAGTTTAAATAAGATTTTGACATCTATGCATTTAACTATTAATATGGTCCTAGTGACTTGTAGATATCGCCCCATCTTTGACAACTACGGACAACTAGGACCGTATTTCTAGCAATTATTTCCAAAATGAGACAGTGTTCAATTTCCAGTTGTCGCATATATGCTTTAAATGCTTCTTAAAATAAAGTAGAAAAATAAAAATTATCTTTAGTTGGCATTGTTTTAAAAGACGTAAGTCTTTGCTTCGTTGAGATAAGTTGACTTTTTCTCCGCTCCACAGCTGCTATCGTGAGCTTTCCGATGCGACCTTGCCCTATGGTTTCCCATCTTTACGCCAGACAATAATGCCAAATACGTAACCGGGCGTGGAGAGTGGAATAGAATACTCGATGTCGTAGGTAGCTCCTTACAATGTCAGGTATGGCTACATATACAGAATGTTCCCAGTCACTGGGCGGGGAGTCGCAACGGCGCACGTTTACAAGCTCATACCGAGCGGCCATAAAAGAAGAAGAGCCGGACATAAACGGCAGGCAGGCAAGCAGGCAAGCGTCCTCACCGGGGGACACAAAGAGGGACAGCTTCTTTCTGCAGCTGGAGTGCGGGACTTCTTGACATTTAAGAGGAGCCTCTCCTGTTTGCCCACGTCCCCGCACACGTGCTCGTCGCATGCCGCCCACTGCCGCAGAGGAGTCAGACCTGCCTCCTATAGGCTGTCCACGGTAACATGACCACTCTTGAAAGCCCTGCTTAAGGTTGAAGTAAAGCATCTGCCTATGGAGCACTGCACCTGACTGTACAATGTGAAGTACTCATAGAAAATAATTACACTCGCCATAAAGATTGTCAGAAAAGTGTAATGTATGCTGTATATGAAAGAAGAATGTATATTTAAACGTAAAAACTTAATCGATAGGTAGAGTCCACATTTTTAACAAAATTGAAGTGCGTTTCCTTTTTGAATGCTTCGGAAAGCATAATTTACAAGAAAATCTTCCTCAAAAAAGATCGTCATAATATTTCGTGTATTGATGTGTAATAAAATCATGGTAATAATGTATCATATCAATTTTATGATTAACTGTATTTACGTCAGTTTCCGCCATAACTGTTTGTGACAAATAGATGCACATAAAATCAATTATAAAAATTATTTTCTAAATTATTATTATTTTCTTACATACAATCACGGTAAACATAATAACGATATTCTGTTACAAAGATTTCTTGCAAATTATACTTTCTGAAGCATCCAGAGTGGAAATATGCTTAAATATTTTAATCGATTTTTTTTATAATTGAAAAGTATATTTTACTAAAATATTTTATAATGTTGCAAAATATGTCCATTATTCTTATATATACAGCATAAATCGTACCTCTTCTGACAATTTTTATGGTGTCTGTACTACTTTTTTTAATGGATTCTTCACGTTGTACAGTCGGGTGCAGTGCTCCATAGGGAGTTGCTTTACTTCAACCTTAATATCAAGTTGTATGCACGTTGTGATTCCTTCCGCCTTAAGTAAAATTATCATTGCCATGGGCCTCATCACTTTATTCATGCGTCGGTCAGGTGAAACTGTGCAATTATTAGGAAAGGAAATTTGTTACAATTCTGGTAACGTTTACACTCCAATGCATTGAAAAAACAGGAAGCGAAATAAATAATTGAATTATCACAGTCAGTTAACTTATACTTTTTATTCGACGTTAAGAATTGCAACTACTTTCCATTTATCACTGCCAACTTTGCTGGGCGCAAGTAATCCAGAGGGCCCGTTAAAATATATGCAGGCAGGGGCAGTGACTTTTTTCTAATGTTAATTTCAAATGTGCTCGCATTATCGTCAAGAGTCTATACCATTCATGTTATTATATCACCGTCTAGACAATGACAAAACAGCAAACTCTCTCATGTTGTTGACAACTAATTCAGTTATTTCAGAAACTGGACCTTTCCACGCCACTGCATGTTTAGGTAGTATTAAACAATATATGTCTCTGTGGTTCAATCCAAAATTGATGCGAAGTCTCGCCAGCTACGGCAGTACAGGCAGAATGCGGACATATTCCGGAGAGGTTAGGTTTCTGCATGAAGTAGTAAATCCTGTACGACAATACGGAGGTCTTCAAGAGGTTGGAGATGTACGGCTTCTGTCTAAAATGAAATTTTCACCTTTCAAGTTGTCATATGTGAAATCAACTCGAAACCGCAAAAAAATAAAATAAAAAAAGTAGAAGTCCGGCGTATGAAATAGCTGATTCAACTATATACAGGTTTGCCACAGAGGATTCCCCCAGAGGGTACACAGAGAATACTTTAAATTACTCGCTCTGAGCACCCTTATGAAAACGAAAACTTAAACGACAGTTACAATGTTATTGTATTTTTGTGGCATTCTGAAAAGCGTCGCTTTTTAGTTGTCTTTTGTGATATCACATAGGTTCGGCAAATACTGCGGTCTACGTTCAGAAATCAACAATCTGCTTGTCGGATTATATTTTGGTCGGTTATTAGTGGGTTCTGCCACACTATTAGAAATTTCCGTATATTTACGGAATGTTTTAAGGAAATGTACATTCTATATACGGAAAGGCAATCCGTAATGATGAAAAATGGAGTTAAGTCCGTAAATACAAAATACGGAAAGTCTCCGTATTACCTTTGGCTTCGAGTTACGGGGACGAACAATGCCGATTTTACACGAAGCTTTCTTCGCCACTGTAACAAGAAAATTATCGTTTGTTATCCACGCGAATATGACCTATTCTTTCAAACATTAAAAAATAGCATCAGGCATCTGTAACATTTGGTAGCACTAAAAATACACTAAATTTAATAGAAACTGAATTTTTGCTTTTGTCTTTATGATAAAAATATAGAAGTTATACTACAACATCCAAGTGAGAGTTGTAGTTGAATGGATTGTCGCACTGGGAATTTGTCAACAAGCCGGTCTCAATTGAGCTCAACAACAACTACAACTACACGAACAAAAGACAAATACAACGGCAAAAAAAATGGTCAGAGTCGTGGACTGGTAAGATTTTGACTCGGGTTCAAACCTCGCTTAAGTACAAGATATTTTACTTTTTAATATAATTTTTATACACAGTAATTTTAAATTGAAAGTACAGAAAACTAACTTGGAAATTAACGGAGAGGTTCCGTGTAATTTACGGAAAGTCTGTTTCTGATTTCTGAAACACATTTTAGAAAGTATTTTATACTGGTTTTATTGATTTATTCGTTGTTATTTCACTTGATACATGTTTTTAACTTCAAGTTTTAAAAATTGTTTAACGGCAATTTTTACACGCTCTTTAACTGATGCGTACGTCATAAGTAAACGATTAGGTAAACAGTTAAAAAAAAAAAAGACCGATGAAAGAGTAAAAAATGTCACTGAATCAATAAGTGAAGGAAATCTGGTACTTTTGCACTCATTCATCAGTTAAATTCACTGAAATGACTGTTGAATCAGTCAGCTTCGTTTGACTGAAACAGTGAAATTCTCACTGATTCAAATTTTAAGTGTAATGATTTGAATGTTTGAAGTGTTGCTAATTTTTCACGCGGCTCTAGCTACTTGCAGATGTTGGAAGAAACGAGTTTAAATTATAAGAATGCGAGTTTAATGATAATAATGTCCCATCTGCCGCGAGAACGATATCGGCGAAGAATGCTTCGTGTGGCGTCGGCATTGTTCGTTCCTGAAACGCGAAGCTATTGGAAAAACGGAGAGGTTCCGTATTTTGAATGTATATATACAAGATGTTCGAAAACTATCTGTCGAAATTTAAGCCACAGCATCTGTGGGCGAACAGAAACAGGAAACCGTAGTCACAAAATGTTCGGAAAAGCCATTTAGTATATTTAATTCGAAGTTGAATTTCGGTAAACCCCGCCGGGTGTCCGCAGCCGTATGTACCTGCGTGCACGACAAGTTACTTAACACGAAGGCGTACTAATCCACGGGAGGTGCTGAACGCTGCACTCAGTGTCGCCTGTCGGCGAATGGGTTGCCACAGTCATACACACAGGTGTCACCGCGGTGGCAGGCGAGCTTGAGTTATCATGGTTGCCTATGTACAGGCGCTGACTGCATGTCGCGCCACCGTCGTTCGCCTTCGTGTCATGCAACTTGTTGTGCACACAGGTACATACGGCTGTGGACATGCGGAATTGTTTACCTAACATTCAACTTCAATTTAAACATACTAAATGGTATTTCGAACATTTTGTCACTAGAGTTTCTTGTTTCTGTTTGCCCACAAATGCTGTGGTTTAAATTTCGACGGGCAGTTTCCGAACATCTTATAAATAATAAATTGGGGAAAGGTTATATGTAAGAAGAACACAATGTCACACACAAACACATAAATCCTCCTACGCTACTATACAATCATTTTCAGTTAAATTATTGCAACTGAGTAGTGATAGGTGAGCCAGTTCAAAAATATATGCGAATACACTTTTTAAAGTTTACGACTGGCTCTATTTCAGTAAGATGCTATTACAAGCAGTAGAGGCAGCAGCCATTAACGTCAAATGAGCTGGAGCAGAAATTGCCCTACTTTTTTCGGTAGAATTTCGAGTTCTCGTGCACTAAAATGAGTTCTATGATTGTGATAGAATGTCATGAATTTAATTCATGAGGCAAGGCATAGAGAACAATCGATTCACGGCACATAAATAACACGAGTAACTTGCTATATCACATAAACTGTATCAGTTAAGGCAAGGAAGGTTCTTGTATTATGGGTAGTAAGGTGTCATATCTTTGCTAATTTTAGAATTACAAATAAGCCACACACATACGCAAATTCTGTAATCACATCTGCTTTTTAAACTAAGCCAAGGAGGTTTTTTCTTAGTAAGGAGTCTCTCTTAGACTATTTTCTAAATCGCAAACAAAGCCGCACGATCACAAATTGTGCCATATTTGTAGCTTCGTGGAAATATTAATAGCCATATTGCCATAAACAATGTACATCACGATGTTCGATGCGTGGAAATGTAAGTAGTTCAACAAGTGTAGTACAGTACCAGTAGTAACAAACTTAGTTTGCTCGTGATGTGAAAATGTACAACAGAAACATGAACACTGTTATTAAAGATGTCTGTAAAACGTAGTAGTAAAACGTGCGTGGTCATTGGCCAATCAGTGTTCTCAGAGGTGGGAAGCCGGGCAATTTCAGACATTCACTATATCATTAAAATGCTATAAAAGTGACGAAACCATAAAAATATTTCTCCATTTATTGGAGCACATCTTAGTGTTGCAGATAACGAGCATGTTTACATAAAGTTGCTTGGTTCACTACACTGAGGCGACTTGGACAAAATAATGATTACAGATTGTAAATAAATACGGTAAAATACGGTAAAATTTCCCAAAGGAGTCATTCCTCATATACTATCCTTCTATACTGAGTATTGCATACGTGGAATCAAAATAAATTTTCCAGGTTTATGAGAATGAATGCAATCTAAATCAGAATCAGTGAATTTTACAGGTAGTCATGAATTCTCTCAGCTGATACGTGGAAACTGATCCATCGGGAATCTGTAGAAAGTTATTCCTACATCAGTGAAAAGAATCTACTAATCTAAACAATGGAAAATTATTTATTTGTATCTGATTAATAAGTAAATATAAGACACCATAAATATGCACCAGATAAAAACAGTTCGTTGCGATCTGATAAAATTACGAACAATCATGTTTTTTCGCAAAACGTAGCTTCTATGCAAAAATAGTTGCGGATGTAGTTAGCATCGAAACTGTGTCAAAAGTGTAAGACGTACTGTGATCACTACAGTCAGTCATCTAAACTCTCTACTTCACCAGTGGGTAGGATGGGGTTGGTAGAGAACGTTGTTTATTTTTACAACGCAAACATGTAATAACAAACGACATTACTGCATTGTCCGTGCTAATTGCTTAAAGGGCCGGCTACAATCACCGTAAAAAATAACAGTAAGCAAATTGAACCCACACTTTGATACAGGAACCATCTACAAAACGACATAACGACGTAAGATAGCGGCCTTCTCGCAGCAACGGCGTAAAGAGGATTGAATATTTTATATTCTCTTACGTCGAGTTCTACGCCAGCCAATCACGAGAAAACATTTCCAACTACAAGAGTCAGTGCAAACAAGAACATAGTTATTAAATGAATTTTGCGGTACAGTTCCGATTTTCGTTTATTTAAATAGTCAACGAAACATTTATACCACAACTTAAATATCCCGAAACAAGATTCCTGGGAAATTTTTTTAATCACATGTAAACAAACAAACCTAAATATCAGCTTAACCAACATACTGTTTGTAAGTATCTGCGATACATGTACCGCCTGTCTTTTTTTTTTGTGCGGTTGTAGCCAATACATTTTCATACTTTCACTGTAACGTTACTGTTATTTTTTTACGGTAACGCTACGGTGATTGTAGGCTGCCATTAACAAGAGCTGCTGTGCAGGTGAACGGTCGCTTGATTGAATGCTAAGATGCCCTACGCGCTGCAACATAGCTTTGCCTCCGAATCTGTCCGGTGTTATTTCAAAAGCTGTTGTTACTTCAAGAAACCTATAAACTTGTTAGTAATATTTTCTTTATACAGATTAGCCTCAAAAATATTACAAAATACGTGCTTTGCACAGTGATATACGATTTTCTATTACACCACAAAGGTTTCGTATATTTTCAGCAAATAATACGCTTAATAAACTTCAAAACAATTTTAACTTCATAAACCAGTACAGTGTAACTTCTTAAAATTAAATAATCACACAAGTCAAAGAATTTAAATACGTACTCCATAAATTATAAAATTGTCAAAACCCAATAGTCAAATCGAAATTTATCACTACTTTCGTTGGAAATATTGGTAGATCCCCAGTAGCAACTTATGTACTTTACCCCAATGGTTGGCATTTCGCTGGAAAGGTTCGCTATATGTGGAAGCGAAATAGAGACATTAACTCAACGTAGTCCCCACGTAATATGCCAACAGAAACTTGCTACCACAAAAAATTAGCCAACGTTGCGTTAAAAGCGTAAGTCCAACATAAGATATTATTATTTTGTTCTAGATAAAAAGTACTTGTGATTCGTTTTATTTGCCTGATTGTTAAGGTCCTTTTGTAGAACAGCCAGCATTTATAATTACACGGCATATAGTTTGATGTGTGAATTTTTTTTACTGAAAAATATAACGTATTAACTGGAAGGTTTACTTTGTTTGGCCAACATCTGCAACTTTTGGCATTTGGTTGGTAAAGTTGGAAAAAGTTGTGTTGGAATGAAAATATTTGGTCAATGTTTTGAAATAAAATTATGTATTTAACAGTGATGCATCGTTATTTACAGGTGATATTCAAAACAATATTCATAGCAGGTATTTTGTTCAAGAGAAATTCTAATTCATATCTGTAAACCAAATTATTCTTCAAAACTTCATATATTTAAATAATAAAATATTAAATGTATTAATATAAAAATTCTGTTAACTTTATGTACAGTTTATGGTAACTACCACCTAAGGTATGTAGTTCGAAGAAATTAGTAGCAAAATTAATGAGTATATATTTAACTGTTGAAGTTTGAGTGCCATATTTATAAGTATGGTGGATTGTATGTTCCGTTAAAATAAAAGTTGGCATATGTCAATAGGCGTTAGTTTTCAGTAAAGTTTCATACATATGTAAGAGAAAATTATCCTGTGCCACCGTTCGTAATTTTATACAATATATGCTTTGACTTAACAAAAGGCTTAAAAAGAAATACACTCTCATGACAAAAGTCATGGGACAGCACTATGTAACTGAATGACTCGTTGCGCCACCGCTGCATAACGACGTTGCATGGCCTAAAAAAGTCTCAGTTGTAAACATGTGGTCGTGTCATTCGGATTGACCGTTGTTTATATGCTCATGGCAAGACGCCATGAGCATATATTCAATATTCCTTGGCGTCTTGACATATTCAATATTCCTTGATTCACGGTGTCATGTGTGTACAGGAAGTGTCAAATTCAAGGCATCATGATCCACCATGGACAATGCAGTGGCCGTCCAAATTTACTTGATGATTGTGATTGGCGGAGGTTGGGTAGAATTGTCCGTGCTAACAGAGCAGGATCACTTGCTAAAATCATAGCCACATTCAATGCAGGAGGTGTAAGACTTGTATCTAGAATATCTGTGCAACGTACATTAGATTCCATGGGATATGGAAGCAGAAGACCCACCATAGTGCCCCTGTTAACAGCACGACACCGAGCACATCGCCTCATTTGGGTTCGTCAGGTTGCTACTTGGACCCTGGAGGACTGGAAACATGTGGCCTGGTCCGATGAATCACGATACAGGTTGTTTTGGGCTGATGGCAGGGTTCAGGTATGGCGCAAATCCAATGAGGTCATGGGCCCCAGATATCAACAAGTCACCGTGCAGGTTGGTGGTAGTTCCGTAATGGTGTGGGGTGTGTTAGCATGGCATGGGTGGGGTCCACTTTTCCATGTATCCACAAAACTCAATGGTAATCACTATAAAACTCTCCTTGGTGACCATTTGCAGCCGTTCATGGACTTCCGTTTTCCTAACAATAATGGGATTTTCCAACAGGATAATGCGCCATCTCATCGGGTTGCGGATGTTCAGGACTGGTTTGACGAGCATTCTGGAGAGATCCAGCGAATAGAGAGGTCAGCACGTTCCCCCGGCATGAACCCAATCGAACATTTATGGGACGTGGCGGAGAGAGCCATTCGCACCCAAGATCCTGCACCGAGAAATACCAGGGAACTTCGGGTAGCTATTCAGGCAGCACGGCTTAACGTCTTTCCAAAGGTCTTCCATCCACTTGTGGACCCATGCCAAGTCGAGTAACTGCACTTCTTCGGGCCCTACACGTTATTAGACGGGTATCCCATCACTTTTGGCATGTCAGTGTAGTGTCATAGTGAAAAGCATATCAGACATAAACCTACCCATATCTGCTATTTTGAATGGGTGATAGTTTAATACGTTTTAAATGTACTAAAATATGATGTATATGAAGTGATCAAGAAGTGTACATGAAGTGTAATGGTAGATAATATTTCATATCGTGAACATTTAAAGTGGCGTAGCTACTGGAGCCGACCTCCACGTTGTAAACAGCTAAACACCAGTATGTAGTACCGAGTGAGGTGGCGCAGTGATAACTCACTGGACTCGCATTCGGGAGAACCCGGGTTCGATTCCCGGTCCGGTCATCCTCATTTCGGCTTTCAATGGTTTCCCGAGATAACTCCAGGCGAATGCTGGGATGGTTCTCTGGCCATGGCCGATTTCTTCCCAATCCTTACCCAATCCTCCCTCTCTGTGCAACTTGCACCGACTCTAATGACCTCGCTATCGACGAGACGTTAAACCCAGTTACCTACCTACCAGCTTATTATAGAGGGGTTTCCGGGTTTGAGTTCCAGGTAAGACACCGGTCAGGTCCTATTGGAGAAAACTTCAACGAACATATCAAATATATGCGTGAATAAAACTAAAACTTGTAACAAAAAATTACTGGGAAACACACTGGCCTGGTAACTCAAAGGGTGCAGGCTCACGTTCGCCTCTCACTGAGTATATTTTCGGAATGCTGATTGCCTTGGACGCTGGTTTATAATTAAATAAAAATAGCCCTGGTACTTGCAGAATTTTGAAGGAAAAAAATTAACTAGTAGTTAATATTTATTTTTGATGTCACAAACCAATTTTGGCAGACGTTGTTTATTCAAAAGGCATTGCGTATGTAACAGTACATCTTAACTACACACTACCAATGTTGTAAAATGCCAGTAAACCTTCTCTTCAGTTGGAAAATGTCAGGATATTGGTTGGCGTCTGACTAATAACACGACGTTGGACCAACATTGGTCTAAATGTCATTCTGATGTTCAGCCAATGTTATTTTTCAAACTTTGACCCAACCGAAAATTGCTGCTGGGTTTAACACTGTACATGAAGACTAGTAATAATTCAGTTCTACAGTGAAATTAGTTTTAACCTGTTATTGAATCTGCCGTTTTATGACAATATTTAGAAAACAACAGCTTTGCCAGTGAAACTTTGCAACTTACTCAATCAGTGTAAATTCCAGCGTATTTTCATTTCACAACTGCTTTCAGATGTACTAGCCAAATTTTATCCAAGCGAATTCCGGTAGTTATGAGACCGCAAGAATCCATTTATAATTTGAAAGTAACGTTGAACTAATTGCGTTATAATTACTTGACGAATGTTCAGAATATATGTAAGTTCTACATCGTAAAGTAAATTGCCAGAGAGGTGTAGCTGTAGTGTCCAATTAAGTTTCCTTAAGGAACTAAAGTAAGCTAGACTCCCAGTAATTTAACATGGCGTGTGAGACCAGACCTTAAAAAAAGTACATGGATCCAATTGTTATTTTTTTTTTTTTCCGTTCGAAACGCAGCGATATGAGCGAGAATAATGCGCAATAATACGCGCAAGGATCTGAACCGGCGTACAGTGCTTCCGTCATTACGCTTTCCTGTGAGAATTAGGTCCAGTGAATTGGCCTGCCCGGTCTCCTGACCTTAATCCACTGGACTATTAGCTGTACGAACACATGCAAAGTGTGGTGTATACTACGCTAGATCCGTAACAGTGGGTTTTAAATACACGCAATGAAAGCTCACATGATTAAATTAGGACTGTACGGTTTCAATTTTCTCCTAACGCTTAAGGAAACTGCGGAGGCAAGCTGTAAAAAACGATTTTTTTATTATAGTCAATTTCTTTAAGAATACAATTATTATGTTGTAGCAAATTCGTATGGGGCATGGATTTTTTTTTTTTTTTTACTGGCAAAAACGCCGTGTTCCGAGGATATTTATTTGCTGAGAATCGCGTAAACGCACGAACACATGTCCGGACCACTAACTATTCTAGTTTCCTAGCAGTTTATTTGCTGCCAGCTACAGCACAAAGCGCGCGCGAAATCAAAGCTCGACCGCGTGACCTTGGAGAGTAGACGCTGCCCAATCAAAACTTAACGCGTCTGCTGCGTGTTCACATTCGCCTGGAGCGTATCTCGGGAAAGTGTTGGCAAACTTGCTCAAGACACGGCCGATGAGTGGATATTACGGAACGGGTCTGCTGTAAACAATTTCCTCACGAGACGCGTGAGTGTAAGCCTCGCTCGGGAAAGTGTAAACATGTTGTTACTCGCACTTGTAAACAGATCACGTCGGTATAAGTATTGAGAACTGAGGCAAAAAAAAAAAAATACTAGGACAGTAAGGTGTCGCACTTTATACATACGCATGCCTAGTCAAATAATAGCATCGGGTGTAAATGCCGTCTTATAAAATACATAACCGTAGACACAGACATGGGCTATTATTAAACGACACATGTGCGTAATAAAATGGACTAGGAACACAGACACGTAAACGGAACACGTATTGCTCTCCGAGTAATTGTTTCACAATATTTAATTGTGTGACATATTCTTACGAACGTTACGTAACGAATGAAAACTACGACATTTAGTACTACCAAAAACTATTTCAATTAGCGATAATTTTAAAGTAGTGAAATACCTTATAAAAACATACCTGAACAGTCATTCTTCGGGATTCCACTTATTGTAGTTGCAGTCATCTTCTATGTTTTCCTTTTCATTGGGTCATTCTTAAAATTACGGTCATTTTATTGCACAATTCTGCCACACGCTTTTGCATAGATGTGCTAAGTTCATCAGAACTCTCCATTACTATTTCTCCTTTACTATTTACTTTACTCAACAAAAATGTGCGTGATATGCTTGACGAAGAAGTGTACGGACGAAAGCCAAACCTTTTCAAAGGATCAACGTGGTGACAAATATGCTACACTCCTGGCTAGAGGGGAGGCGGTGGCCGAGCGGTTAGCCCGCTCGCCTCCCACCAAGGCTAATCGGGCTCAATCCCCGGCCGGGTCACCGGATTTTGGCATGTGGGAACCGTGCCGAACAATGCCGTTGGTCGGCGGGTCTTCTCGGGGATCTCCCGTTTCCCCTGCCCTTTCATTCTGGCGCTGCTCCATACTCACCTCAATCTCCCTCATCGGCTCTCAAGACCTCGCTGTTAAGAGCTGACCAAATCTCTCCACTCACTCCTATACGCTGTTCACGGTCAAATGAATGCTTTTGAAAGCCCTGCCTAAGATCTACTTGTATACACGTTGTGTACACTTTTACTTTATGCCACGAGTCTCATCACTTTATTCATGAGGCGGTCAAGTGAAACTGTGAAATTATTAGAAAAGTTAACATTTTATAAATCCTCAAATTTTTACGCTCTTGTGAATAAAAAAAACAGAAACGAAGTGAATAATTTAAATAATCACAAATGGTTATACAGAACTTCTTATTAGACGTTAATATATGGAACTACTTTCCATCTATCGTTACCAACTTTACCGGGCACATGTCTCTCAGTGCGCCCGTTGAAGAATATGCAGGCATGGGCAGTGACTTTTTTCCAAGGTTGATTTCAATAGTACTCACTTCATCGTGAACAGCCTTTACTGGCCAGACGGATTCTTGGGCACGGAGAAGTTGGGAGGTGGTCAGATTTCTTACGTCCTCCCGTAAGTATCCGTGTACGCATGCGTGCCTTTGGCGATCGATCACAGGCTGTTAAGTATCCCGCCTGCCTACATCGTTGTTCTTTTTTTGGCCGAGAAGCGTGGAATCTATAAGGGTAAAACTGGCACGCGCTACAAGAGCGCCGTCGCCTCTACGCGCAGTGCTCTGAACTGGCGTGGAGTGTTCTCGTAGTGCTCGTGCACCTATGGGACTTTCAGCGGCGAACCTATCATTTTATTTATGAAAAGTCTGTAGCAAAGTTCAACACAGTCTCCTATCGTAGTTTGGCTCGTGTGCGGCTAATATGTTTTGGTATTTTTTTTTATATTTAAACGTGCTGATTCACAATTTGTCTAGATATATTATTTACAGCTTACTGTTACCTACAAACTTTCTTGTAAACATCGGGTGGCAACCTCCATTTACTTAATGAAGTGGGATGATCTTACCAATCGCGTTTTCAGCGGTATAAGATCTTCGTTATACAAATCACTATTCACCAACTTGTTACTTTATCGCAATTACCCTCCAATATTTTAAGTTACAGTTATTCCAAATTTCGATTTGAAAGAATTTCCTGTGTACAAATTGTAGCAACGTGTAGCTGCTACATTTTTGGCTGTACCCTATACATATCAGATTATATCCTTTATGTGCATTAAATCTGCATGCGACACGGGTGGTATGTGTTGTAAATAGAGTGCATGTATTTCAGCAAACTTGGCCTCGACTCCAGTTCTTCCCTGGACGAAAAGTAAGTTAAACACTCTTTATGGGACTGGTAATAGCACCCATAATTTACAGGTTACCAGGTATTTTGCAGTGACCACTAACTAAAGCTACGTTACGGTAAAAATATTTCTGTCTTCTTAGTAGAGATATTCGGACGGCAAAATATAGCTAGTTTCAGCAACGTCGTATTTTAATGGAAAATATAATTTTAAAATGCAGTAGTCCCGTTTTGTATCTCGGGTATGAACTGTTTTGGTAATTTTACATTTGAATCACTAGTGAATGACACTAACATAACAGCGTATTATGTCTTTGTAGTAATATATTATGGAAAGAAATTTAAAATTTAAAAATTCAAATTTTTAAAAGTGTGCTCTGTCATTAAAATTTATATGTTTCAAATTGTATATTTATTTGATATGTATATGTATGTGCGCATATGCTTAGGTATGTGAGTACGTGTGAGTCTCATGTCATAGATCGATAAATTATGATATTTTTAATATTACATGTCATACTGTATAAACGATTTAATAAAAAAATACAATATTGTAGAAAGAAATAATTTCAACGTAATTCCATCCCTAATTTCCTACTTTTTCGTGTTAAATAATACAAAGTAGGAGTATTCAGTACCCAAAGAACAATCTATGAAAGAAAGGCACCAAATGAAAAAAAAAGCAGCTTAGGTCTAATTCGTCGCTTGTAATGAAAATACAAGTTGAAACTATGAGCGTTTATTTTATAGTGGGAATATCAAGGTCGGCCTGACGAACCAGAAAGCCGAGCTTACCGGTGTATGAGTTTTGGTGAGAGAGTCTGTGAGTGTTTCTGTTGGGGATGGTTATGGTCGAGAATATAAGTTGAGAATTCAATATGAACTGATGAACTTATTTTACTCCTGTGAGAATCGGAAGTATGTTACACGTAGATACCGTGACAATATTATGCTGGGGCTAACTAACATGCCCAGTGCCCGAAAAGGGTGAGAGGCCGGTAATAATATTAATTAATTAACAAATAGGTAGGTATAGTTATGTTTACTCACACACACAGACATAAGCATTAATATGCACATACGCAACACAATGCCTGACCAAAAATTAAAATAAAATTAGCCAAAAGGGATAGTTAAATTTCGACGTAACTTGCCGAACATCCTAATTAATAGTGTGAAATTGATTAGAACTTGAAGAATGGCCAACAGAGTATATAAATGGTTTCCCCATTATTATAGGGATAGTGTTTATGTAAGCGTACCAAATATAATAGGCAGTCCGTCAACACAGTGAGGGAAGGTTATCGAACACTGCGTACGTCTAGTATAATCTATTCGCGGTTTCTTCACACTTTTTTAATCAAACCTTTGAAAAATCATTCCATTAATGACGTATTTGGTTGTCTTCTAACTATGTTATCTATCACAAGCGTTAACATAAAACCTATGTTAACATAAAAGAACGCAAGAGTACCATATTTTTTGTTAATATGAATTTATATTCATATTTAAAATATAGATTATAATATTTCATTTGCAATTGAAATGAATAACATAGATATATAATAACTGTGTTGTTAATGCCTAGTAAGAAATAATTCTCATGCAAAATGTTATTACACTGATTGCACTCGAATACGGTGCGTTGTCACTTTGCTGTAATTTTCTAGATTCGGTTAAGATTAGTTTCCACGAAGCGGTGGAATATGATAGAAGTAGAGCTTTATCAGGGTGTCAGAAGAGTTGGAAGTAACTGTGAATGCAGTATGGAAGCTTTCGTAGATATTTTATATGAGCCGCATTGCGGTTCTCAATGAGTCCGCATGGACGTTTTCGATAGTGGAACCGGTGACTATAGTCCATTCACGGTTACTTCACACTTTTCTAAAGCCCTGCTAAAGTTCTGCTTCCAGTAGATTCCTCCGCCTCGTGCAAAGTAAGCTCAATAAGTCTGGAGAATTACACCAGAGGGACAACGTACCACATTCGTGCGCACTCAGTTGTAATGATATTTTGTATAAGAACTGTTTCTCACTAGACGTTACTAACATACCTATATTCTCCCTGTTTTTTATTCAAATTATTTATCAATGAAGCATTATAATTTATAGATAATATATTAATAACATTTCAATTTAACACGATAGAAAGTAACTGTTATGAACACAAGTATAAGACGCTTGTGGTACAGGGCGTATTTAGGAAATAACTAAACACGTCATACATGGGGAGATTCTTCAAAGGTTTGATTCAAAAATGCCGAAGAAACTGTGAATGGACTATACGTGACGGTACCCGTCAACATCATGAAGGTTTGGTCGACCAAGATAGACAACGAGGGAGGATCGCGATATTGCACGCCGAGCATTACGCAGCCTCATGACATCGACGACTCGAATTCGGACATAGTTGCGGTACATTCCTCAACATCTTTTATCATCACGTACCATGTTCAGGCGAATGGTGTACCTTGGGACTACGGGTTTACTGTCCCATGCGGAGAACGCCGTTAACACTAGAGCAGAGAAGGCGGCTGTAGGAGTGATGCCGAAACTGTGAGGAATGGAAAGCTGAGTGGTATGGATAATGATAGAAAAATTTCACGAATTTATCTCGGGGAAATATGGACGTCATACTCATATACAGTGAGGCCACCTTTGCAATTGTATCATAGTTTATTAGACCCACCCTGGACGTCTCTGAGCCAATATCAGATTTGCGAGGAAACACTTTGCGAATCCCATAACTGCTAGGTGTGGGGCAACAGCCAATGAACACATATCTGAGGCTCTAGTATGCAGAGTACTGAGGAGTCTAGTCTAAAGGTAATTGAACTCGCGAGATTTTCCTATCCCTAGGTATAGATATTCAACAACATGACGCTCGTTCATGCGTGCCCCATCTATCTATGGAATGTCTATGTCGTGATGAAGGACTTTCGTGGCCAGAAAGTTCCCTGGGTCTGTCTCCGACAGAACATGTATGGGAACAGCTCGGACGTGAACAACTACCCAGTGCCGATATGCAGGATAACGAGGACCAGTCACAACAGCTTAGGGCCTGCTTGGCTCAGGAGAGGATACAATGACTGAATGGCCTTCCTTGCGAACGGAATCAGCTCATGTAACTACGCCTGAGAGGTTGCTACATCATACTGACATGGCACAACACTGGGCCCGTACTGTCAACTCTGCAGTCTGCGTCATCTTATATTCTAATAATTGCTGCAGTAAAGTCGTTTTATCATTCAACACATGCGAATTCATCCATGTCCACTACATCTTCCACGTAAGTAAAAACTTTCTACATTTTAAATGTATTTTATTATTAATTTTGTATTATTTATATAACTAAGCTTACATAACTACACAACCCTAATTTTTATGTAATAAACTCATTCAAATTCAATGTTTATCCCCGAGTTCCGCACTGAAATTCCTAGTTTAAATAAATTCCTTACTGATCGCCTAGCATGCATGTTTTATGCCACAGTCGTAATAATAACAACCGTTATTTTACAGCTCATAAAATTATGCAACGAATTATAGGTTTGCCTTTTTTGAAAAAAGAAAATAAATAAATAATTTTTTGAGATGTTATATTTGCCGGTTTGCGTTCAAAGTCACAGTAACTGTTTAGGGCAACTGGTTGACAGTCTGCCACTTACGCGAGTTGCACAAAACAGTGAGCGTCTCCTGTGAAATATTGAGCAATATATCAGTATAAGTGTGATTACGCAGAGTATTAGGATTAACGTTACTGCGAGATAAATGAAGACGAATCTCACGTGTACTGGTTGTCTTGAATGCCAGTAAATGCGGACAGAAAGCAAAGTGTTACGGTTATCTTTTTACAAAGAGGTCACTCCTAGCAAAGGCCACAGTGAATTTTGCTGTAGATGTTTGTTTTAATGAATCGCACAGGCTCCCGAATCGTAACCCTGTATTTCCACCGTGAAAGCCTTCCATGAAAATCGATACGCCAAAGGAAACACGGTGATATATTAAAAATACCAGTATACAGTAGTACGATCAGCCGACCTAGCAGCACTATAATGGGTCATTGTTTACAGCTGTCCATTCTATTGGCTAGTCACGGTAAAATTAGCTCCTTTTGAATCCCTCTCAATAGGTATAATATTCAATAGATATGTTTTATTTTAGCCTTAGACGTTAACTTATGAGTCCAGTTAAATTTATACACTGTGTTTATCACTCAGAAGGCAATACTTATACCAAAAAATGGGTAGAATAATAAAAAAAATTACTGACAGGAAAAAAAGTAACTAGGGCCTCAAAAGTGCTCACTTTACCATGAACATCCTTTAAACGTCTGAACTTCATTAATTCTCAATCGGCAATGACCCAGTACATCAGTATGACCCCTGCCTTGTTCTTTGACCCAAAGGCCACCAAGAAGTTGAGAGTAATAATCATAATTTTAAGTTTGTTTTTTGGCCGAGACTAATGAAAATACTGTGTCAAGTGGAAAAGGGGAAAAACGTACCCGAGTAGGTCAAAATCAATTTCTTAACATGTCACCGAGCATGAGAGATCATGAGATACCGTACCCTACTTCTATTCTGAGTGTCGCGGGTGTTACTAGGGCCTTCGCTCTACTGAGGGCTTGTTCTCCAACAAATAACGGTGTTGTGAACTTAAGTACTTGCCAATTAGTACAAAATCTTGCGTAGTCTTCGTGCATAACAAAGGGGGAAAATTATTGTTTTATGTTCATCAAATGTAACTGCATTAAGTATCAAAAGTCATAAAAAATATTATTGTCCCAACAAGAATTTGCTTTCATTGCAGCCAATATAACAAAATGAGGAAAGATGTGCTCCAACTCCCTATAAAGGATAGGTTTGCTCTCCATTTATTTGCAGGTTCACAATCTGTGGTCATATTTCTCAACGTTAGGCATAGTAAATCCCCAAAAAAATTGGAGTATTGGAGTTAATAGGGAGCATTCTTTAAGGCCATTGGTGCATGAAATAAGTGTATATATATATATGTATATATATAATTTGTGTCATAACTTGTTTCTTGTTTCAGAGCGAATTTTTCAAATTTTCTGGCATCTCAAGACGCAAATATCAACTTTTAACACCTTCATAAGTTATTAGATATTCACTGCCGTCATTATTCTCGGAGCACTAATGGAAGAAAAGAAAGAATTTTTGTTTTCTTATCTGCAATGGCTTTTTAGGAGTGGAGTGGAGAGAGTTGGGTGGCTCTTAACCTCGAGGTCTTGAGAGCCGATGAGGGTGAAACGAGGAGAGTATGGAGCAGCACCGTAATGCGAGGGCGGGTGGAAACGGGAGATCCCCAAGAAAACCCTTCGACCAGCAGCATCGTCCGGCAAGATTTACACATGTGAAATCGGAACCGGGTTCGCTTAGGTGGGAGGCGAGCAGTCTAGCCACTGCACCACCGCGGCCCCCAGGCTCGTGGCGTTGGCGCCTGGGGAGACTGCACATTTAACAGTTACACGAGGAACATGGGCTTCTCACGGCGCAGGCAGAACTGCGCGTGTGACCTTGAAAAGTGAGGCGTCATGCTGCATAATTGACGCAGACCTTTCGTCGGATTCCTGCGTGACGCGCGTTCGCTCGACCTGTTGCTGATTTGCGCAACCACCACCAGGGGTGTGCGAGGCGGATGGCGATTATGACCGTTCTCTTTCCTTATATTTCTCTCACCCTTCCTCCTTCGCCACCTGTACCGCTGAAGACGTCCTCATCACCGCTGAGCATCATCTCCTCTAGGAATCTCATGACGCAAGTCCTGTTGGAAATGGCGTGATCAATCTGTTACGGCATCCAGCCTCCCACCCGAGTGTGAAGCGGCATTTTACTGGACGCGCCTTTCAGAAACACCTTACCCTATACTTGAGATATTAATTACGGTTTGTTAAAATTTCTGGCCCGGTGGGATTGGCAAGACACGCAAGGGACGTGGCGATATAGCATTAAACGCGAAGCTCGGACGCATAACCGTAAATTAGACAGCTTCCTCGCGCGTCCAGGTTCTCGTTGGCGGCTATGTATACATCTTCGGTATAATTGCCGCACTAGCTTCACATTCATCACACCAATGTAATCTCTCATTATTTGAAGCACTCGAATTTCGCGAATTAATTTTTAGACTTCCCAGTCGTCTGCAGACTTGATCCAAAAACTGTTTATTTATTGTCTGTCTCTATGGTGCGACATTTTAAAATTAAACTTAATTTAATACGTTACGGTATGTATGTGTCCAAGGGTGAGTGAGTGGAGAGATTTGGTCGACTTTTAACAGCGAGGTCTTGAGAACCAACGTAGGCTATAAGTCCAGGGAGTGTTAAAACAATTTCCAATCACAAAATGAAACACTACGAGCATGCGTGGTTGGATTATAGCCTGCCACCGAAAGAATTTACGAGTAAGAAATTCAAATACTTATACCGATTACTTGTTTTGTATTGCTTGGTAATTTACTTTACTCTTAGCTGGAAGTCAATCAGTAGCCAAGATACGTCATTTCTGGCATCTCCTTTTACTTCGGCATCAAAAAATCTCTACGGTATTCCAGAAACCATACTCGTCAAAAATATTTTTAAAGAAACCTCACGAACTTTTTTATCCAATGTATATTTTAATTATGTCTTAATTAACTACGTTAAATAAACTAATGCTTTTAAATTTATGACATACTGTCACAGAATAAGCATTGATGAAGAAACTTACTTTAACTAACTGCTCCTTCATTTACACAAAAATTCGAGCACCTCTTGAAATAGTTTCCCGTCAACAGAATACTCATATCTCAAACTTTTGCTTTGTATGAGCTAAAGATAACTTAGCTCGCTATATATATATTTTTAAATATAATATAATATGCCCTCGAGTCTTTTAAAAGTGAACAAGCACGAAAGTCTCAAATTGCTGACTATTTAATTATACAGTAGATCTAACCAGTGTCTTTGAATAACAATTTTTAAAATTAATTTAATACGCACCCCTTAAACGAACGTGCAATAAGAGTCCTTTACGATTTTATCGTCAAGCTCCATTAAAATGTTGAGTTTGGGGAATGATATCACTAACGTTAGTTCCTCGTGCACCTTCATTCAGAACCCTAACACGCAAATAACCCTGGTTAAATAACTTTTTCCTTGAAACTCCGGTGGCATAAGTTAATTTCAACCTTTACATTCTGAGGTGTGCATTATTTTGGAAAAATATCCTGACATAGGTTGGGCAAGATATCATGACCAATGTTTATAACTAACAACATTTACAAAATTTTATAGGTTTCTTACCGGATATGATGTTTTTGATTGTACGATGCATAGTGATATGTTTTACAAACTGAAGCCAGCATAAAATTATATATAGACTGTTCACGTTATTTTTACCATTTTTAGTACAAACACTGCACACATTACTAATAAACACAACCTATACATTTCACTCAACCCAACAGTCAGCGTATGAAGCAGCTACAAAATATATTAATTAGTAGTTAAAGCCATTTGAAAGGGCTTTGAAAAGTGCACTATTTACCGTGAACAGCCTATAACAGTGTGTTTGCATCATATTTCTTCATATAATCCATTCACGGTTACGTTGCACTTTCCTGAAGCCCTGCTAAAGTTCCTAATTCCAGGATATTCCTCCACCTCATATGTAAACTAAGCTTAACTAAGTCTAGAATATTACACTAATATTACAAACATTTAAAGGGACACTTTTGTGATCGGCCTTTTAATTCAACAACTAACATTTTTATTAATGCCTACTTGTTATTCTCCCCGCCTCATTACGATAAATCTGCGGATGGTTCACATACTGTACGGTGAGCTGGAGTCTATTATCAGCGGCGTCTAACACGGATTTCGGTATTAAGAAAACAAAGCAGACGTTAACTTTGACTGGTGGGTTTACTCGAGCTGTTCCCGTTTCTCCAACCAGTGCATCTCGATATTCCTCCGCTTCATAACCACCTATAATCTTCCGAAACTGTCAACGTCATCCAAATTTATCCTAAGTTTACTTCAATTTGCGAAATTGTTAGGTGGCCTTAAAGTTACTTGACCTAAAACTTACTTAGTCTAAAAGTAATTTCACCTAAAAACAAGTCATTTGGCCTGGTAGACATTCGGTTTAACATTTAATTGGTATACAATTTATGTGGGCCAATAGTAATTTGGCCTTAAAAGGCACCAAGCTTAAAGTTCACTTAGCCTAAAGGTCATTAGACGTTAAAATTGCTTCTCCTAAATTCGTTTTAGATCAAATCACTCTGGCGCCAAATGACGTGTGTTTCTTTAATGCCATGCGCGGGATTCGAACCCGCATTTTGAAGAGGCCTTGTTAACCTTGACCAAAGAGGTTGGGTGCGCAAGGAATGCAGGCGCGTAAGACAGATGTGTCCCACGCCGAGCGCATACGGGAATGTCAGCAACATCTGTCGTTTAAATGGTGAAGAAAATTGTGCCTACAATAGTAATTCCCCGTGTGTGGAATACGTTCCAGATCCTTTAGAGGCTGTACACACAGGCGGTTACTAACCTTGTTGCGGAATAAAATAGGTCGGATTTGCCTTTTAGCGGCCACTAGGTGAGGCACAACAGCTGTGGTCTTGAGCGGGAAGATACGGTGGAGGTCTCGCTATTTCAAATTTTGATGAACAGTGAATGATGGTTTTTGATGAACAGTGGTTTAGGGAAATTAGTCTTTTGTCTAGGTCACCCTCTTAAAAAGAATTCATTAAGCATTTCACGAGTGTAGTTTGCACAAAGTCAAAATTCATGCGTAAAAGCTAAATAACGCCAGGCTAGCGCCGTGTATGGGTAACAGCCAAAGCGTTACGTTCATTATTTGAAAAATCTAGCTAGTATTAATTGAGAACCCATCCACTTCGTAACTCATGATAAGGAGTCTGTAATCACGAAGCTGTACCTTTTGAAATTTCTCTTCCCTGATTATCTGGAACGCCAGTCTATTCCCCAACGCGGTTCCAAGTTCGACTCTCGTATGAGCTATAAACATGTGTTCCATTTTAGAATTTAGTTTATATTTAAAAACAATCGTTCGCTTTTCTAGGTCTTCAGACATATACATACAAAGAAACTTCACTTCAATAACACTAGTAATAATGAACTTACCATTGTAAAAATATGTTCTTTACACATTTTGTCTATAATCATACGATGTAGATCAAGTGCAGTAAAAAGTATACAATATCTAGGCATAAAACATTTAAAGAGCTTATTTTCCTCTCAATACTCCCCAGTGGCTCAGAATAAACAATAAATAATTAATTTATTTGATTGGTTTCTTTAATGCCCCATTTTATTACAGAAGTACTTATCTACGCTGCACAAAAACTAAAGTTATTTTAACGTACATCGAATATCACATAGAAATATTGAAACTTTGACCCACGTAGTCTGAAATCACCTGCAACCGACTCATTATAATTACTTGAAAGTATCGAAGGTCTCCCAAATAATATTCCTATATAAGTGATATGTCTATATCAGCTTTTTATTTGCTAGAAAATATGCTGCGAGCACGTACAGATGTTTGGAATGAATGTAAGCGGACTCGACGTACGAAGCAACGACTTTCGGCGAAGATTGTTGACTTGATTCTGTGTGGTTGTGTAGCAGTAGAACTCCCGCCACGCCTTCAAACAGGTAGCGTTCCGTTCCAGTAGATGGCTTCATTAACAACTGAGAAGATTTTCACAAATACTGACTAGACTCAGTGGAATTAACGGAATAAGAAAATTTAGTCACAAGGAAAATCATAAATGCGTAATTACAGGAAAGGGGCGTGTTCGTGACTCGTTGGCAATGCATAAAACCTTCTAACAAAAAAATATATAAATGTTATCATGCGGGTTACCCCAGCCCTACAATCCGGACATGTGTCCTTGGCAACTCCGTGTGCAGACCTTCACAAGTGGGTGCTGTGGCAGACGTTGCTAGCAGGCCTTCCCCCCTCCCCCACACCACAACCAGTACATTCTGTCGATGTTTACATCCTAAGGCCTCGTTTAATTACTCTCGTCGCACCTCAGTAATAAGAGCAATCTGTGGATCCCAGTTCATAAGTCTGTCTCCAGATGGATGTTAATCTCACTCTAGAGCACGCCCGCCAAAATATTTTTCACTTTTAAATTAGAAATACTAGCTATGCTGATAGCACAATATCATATTTTTATAGGGCATCATTTGCAATGATGTTAGCGTAACTTTGGAAAATAATCACTTGTCTTAACGTCTTCTTAAAAGTGTAAGTCTGTAATTGGCTGTTGCTATCCTTGTTTTCTTTATTTTATTGCACAAATAGTAATAACAATTTAACAAACCACCTGCAAACAAACACACATATGTACATATATACATATGTACATATATATGTATGTATATATATACATATATATAAAGACAGTTTTGCCTGATGGTGCTGCCTACTCACAAATAAAATGGAAAAATAAAATAACCAAGCAGAGCTCTTGAAAGTTTATCAGTTTCAATGGAAGGTGTGTAAGCTGCCCCGCATCCAACCTCCGGCGTAAATTGAAGGTGTTTAAAAACACAATAAAACAAGAATTAAGAATTTGAACACCTAAAAATATAATATTTTAGATTTGTGCCTTGCCGTTTACACATTGTTAATATCAAGTGTGATATCATTTGTCTCAAATTGAAAGAAAGTGTTTCCTTGGGTTTCCAATAATCACATTTTTTAAAAATTCTGTTTGATAAGGAAATGTTCAAGTGACAAAAAAAAAAACCAACCGATTTACATATCACGAACATAGGCAGCGGAATTATATTGTCTTGATTAATTTTTTTGCCATACTTAGCGAAAGTTATTTTACAAAAATTCGGGAGCAGCCACAAACAAATAAATACGAAAACATTAATTTTAATTAGAAGATTAAAACCAATTCAGGGAAGTTTATCTGTGTAACAATTCAATGGCAACAATTTTTCAATGAATATTATTTTAGTTTTATTGATTATGTAAGTTAAGTAAAATGTAAATTGTGATTCTGACATGCGGCTAGGCAAATTATGCGGGGAGGAAAAATTGTATTTTAAGGAAATATCTTTACATGTAATGTGTACGTAATAAACAGTATTTAGCCGAAAATTAAATAATATAATTTGATTTTAATATTCAAAGCCCGTCATTGACCGCGAGCCAAGTACAGACTGGTTGCGCACCCACTGTAGTCAGTGGATGCCTTGAAGGGCACGCACTCTCACTTCTCTGGGTCTTTATACGTCATCCCATGCATAGGACGAGAACGGTGCTTGACTCGGAATATATCTTCATATAGGCGGTGCCGCGACCTCGTGTAGTATGTATGTGTGCTGGTGTCTAGCACGTGACGACATTTCGAGAGCCTCTATTGAAACTTGCCGCCCCAAGGACACAACGCTATTCAAATGCCACCATGAGTCCAAGTCCCTGAGGATGCCGTGCCTACACACGGAACCTCATACACAGTCATAGGCTGTTCACGGTAAAATAAGCACTTCTGAAAGACATCTCATTTGGAATAATAGCCAATAAATTATTTAATTGTAGCTTTAGATGTTAACTTTTAGAGTCCTGTGATATATATATATATATATATATATATATATATATATATATATATATATATATATATTATATTATATATATACTGTGTTGATAACTTACATGGCAATAATTATTTTAAAAGATGGTTAAAGGATAAAAGATGGCTGAAAGGAAAAACTAGTTAGGGCTTCAAAAGTGCTCATTTTACAGTGAACGGCCTATAATTATTTTTGCCTCGTGCGACACGGACAGCAGCCAGACGGAGTGGTATTGATTAAGTAGATGATAGGAGGTCACCAAGGGTATCTAGAGTCGTGGTGACTGCACGACAGCGGCCGGAGGGCACGTGGTTTATACACACTACGCGCACGACGATCGACGTGGTCCGAAACCGTCGTTGTTGCGTTCAAGTTCCAGGAATTATGAGAGGCGTGGGAGTTCTCGGAAGTACTGGCCGTAATACTCCAACCATTTCCGGGACAACCTGGCCGTAAGACACAGCACATTGTCCTGATAGAAGATCCCATCCGCCCCATTATGTACACATGTATTTACGTGGTGGCGGAAAGATACAAGAGTAGATAACCATCTCGGTTGAAAGTGCCTTCCAGAGTTATTAGTAAACCCAAACAATGGAAAGAAAACATGCCCTTTAATCTCATCGTCACACAACTGCTATCAGCTTTTGTTCTCTCAACAATGGTTGCAGGGTAACCGTTCTCGGAAGTTATCAAAGTTCATCGGTTCGATTTAGCAAGAAAAGTTACTCATCGGAGAAGACAACCCTCTTGTCAATTCTGTTACCTTCGCCCAAATTGAAGTCGTTTCAGTTGATGAATCGTTGTAAGCATGAGTGCAGTAATGTGACATTTACTTCGAGCCCCACATGCAAGAGGGTTCGCTGTATTATCCTTTCAGATACATGTCTGGTAGCATTCTTGTTGTTTGGATGGCAAATTGCTCAAGTCTAGCACGCCGAAGTTCTCTCACACACCATCCAAAACTTTTACTTCTTGTATTAATAATACGTGGTGCTTCGTATTTTCTTTGTAGTTTATTCACAGTGGTGCAATTTGCCCGATTACGCTACACTTTGACTACAGTATCATGCAAACAGTTTACAGAATGCAGTGATTCAAACATGCTTCCACCCTTCGCCCGAAAGCTGACGATCATCCCTTTTTCATCATTTGGTTAAAAGCGCATTTTAACCAAAGCAGTAATTGTTGATGTGTTTGTAGTGTGTCTTGTATACTGTATACCAAGTCTTCTCACGAAACGTGCCTAATTTCGTTGGCCAGGCACCAGTGGCGTCAATATAGCAGGTGGCTATAATAATTTGACTAATAAGAACGACTACGTCCATTATGTAATGGATAGTGGTGTTGTCACTGACTCAAGGGTTTCCGAGTTGGAAACCTGGCACAAATGCTTGCATTTGTATTTTGTTAGGTGGGGCAAGTTTAACTCTTACTGTCGAAGGCACTGTTAAGCTACAGCAGTATCATTCTGTCGCGATTTAAGTCAGCGTGATATTACGAGCAACAATGCTCAGCCATGAGTGATACGAGTCCTCCATCAGTGCAATGTACAGCCATACGTTATTTTACACCCTGCTAGTTTATCATTGGGACCATTG
Source organism: Dryococelus australis (assembly GCA_029891345.1). Taxonomy (NCBI): domain Eukaryota; kingdom Metazoa; phylum Arthropoda; class Insecta; order Phasmatodea; family Phasmatidae; genus Dryococelus; species Dryococelus australis. Next base: position 131,659,217 of record CM056995.1, on the reverse strand, counting down.
ATTTTTATGTCGCATGAAATTAGCCCACAAGTATCCCACTACGGGATAGGTATTCGGATCTCTTCATATCCGTATCCATAAATTAGCATACGTTACCTACGGCCAGCGGGTTTCTCGAAGTATTCACGCATCCCCTGCCAGTTCTTTACCTCGCTTTTTCAGCCAAACCTAGTTTGACCTCATCCATTCTCGAGGCAGACCGGGAAAGACAGTTGTGACGCTCATATAGGGCAGCTGACTCTGTTTGACGTCTCTCTCCTCTCATCTCAAGCATTTTTTACTGCCTTGGAGGCTGCGAACGATACTTTCATCTCCACCACTGTGCTCTTATTGCTCACCTTGGAGATCTCTTAAGTCTAGTGTCTGACCTCATCAATGTCACCTTACTTCAGCAGCTACTCACTGACTGAGGTTAATGTTAGCTTTCGTCACATGTTTAACAGAGAAAAGTTTAAGATGACATACAGCATCTCTATGATTATGGTATACTTCGAAATTCAGACTCGGCGCCTATAAATCTTGTCCCCGGGGTCAGGCAAGAGTCACTATCGGTTCGACCCTCTCTCTGCAACAGCATGACGTACAGCTTGTATTAACGGATTATTTAACAAGGTTGAGACGTGGTTCGATAAACACTGGTGACAATTTGAATTTACAAAACCATTTTCAATTTAGGAACAGAAACAAGTGTTCGATTCCTGGTCTGGCCATCCTGATTTCGGTTTTCCACGATTTCCCGGAATCACTCCAGGTGAATGCTGGTAAAGGGCATGGCAAATTTCTTACCATTCCTTCCCCAAACCTTCTTCCTTGAGCAACCTGCTCCATCACTAATGACCTCTCTGTCGACGGGACGTTCAGCCCAACTACCTACCAACCCTAGGAACAGAAAATCAATTATGTTCTATAAGCATTTCATCTTCAGTATTCTTTCACTGGGCTATTGAAGTCGAGGTTCGTCCACGAAACCACGCATTACTATCTACAATTTGCCAAAATGTCTTCATGAACTATAACAAAATTGTACACAGTTGCATAAAACTATCCTAAAGATGCGCGTTGTATGCTGAAAAGTCCGCGGGCCAATCAACACCCACCCTTTTGCGTAGGTGATTTATATTCGCAGAGGTAATGGAGAACACAATCAGGGGAAAGACAACCAGGTGTGATAACTGGCAAGGGGAATCACGACAAACAAGAAATATTTCGGGAGTCTCATGCTACTCTCTGTTTACCACCTCCTCCATATTAGTGCCCAAATTTCCTGAAATGTTTTGTAAGCGTATATTTTTCATCAATAAGGAAGAAACTTTGAAGATACATAGAAGCGTCGGAAAAAAAAAAAAAAACTAAAAGTATTATAGTTATTAATAGTGTTTGAGGAGAGGGGGAAACCCCACAGATTGGCTAGTTTAAAAGAAGGTGATACCTGTTAATTTTAACAATGAACAATGCACTAAACTAGAAAGAGCGATGACAGGACTTAGGAGCAAGATAAACAAGAGTACGTGATGAAGACACTCCGGGTAATGGCAGCATCCGCTACGTTTCCCTCATGGCAAAATGCCAATCTTAGTGGGACCAGTAATCGAACGCACATCACCGAGGTGCTACGCGAACACAGCGAGCCCAGGATGTGTGAAATTTTCCGTTGCGAAACTGTTGACGGAGGTTGAAGTCCTTGAATTTCGCAATAAATTCCCTCGGACAGTGGTTCCCGGGATGGAACTCCGTTCCGGCGGTGTCAATGGACTGAAACCCGTGCCGTCCGCAACTGGGAACGTGGAGCGCCAACCGTGAAGTCGTGAATCTTGCAGCAACTCCCCCCCCCCCCCCCCCCGCGAACAAACTCCTCTCACGGCCCAAGACGATCGTAGAGAGAGAAAGCAGTGAGGCCATCGCCGCGAGGCGCTCCCGACCTTGGGAGAAGCGGTGCCCTTGCGATAGTCTCGCAGCTTCCCCCTGGCTGGACCAGCGCGCGGGATGAGCCCGGCCGGCCGGCGCGGGGTGCCCTCATCTCCGGTGGACTGGTTCGCGGGCGCCCGGGAGCACTGACCTTCCGCCCGATCTGGTTGCGGTCCAAGGTCGCGTTCTCCCTCCATCCCCCCTCCCCTCCCGCTACATCATTCGAGTGGAACTGCAGTTCGTCTCAGCACCGTAATTACATCTCTAGTTTCCTTCCCCGAGCTAGCTCAAAACCAACTAGCTTGCGCTCCCTAGGTGCTCGTCACAGTACTGCACTGCACTATATAGGCTGTTCACGGTAAAATGAGCACTTCTGAAAGCCCTGCTTAAAATCTACTTGCATACATGCATGTAGTATATTCTTCCGTCTTATGTAAAATTAACATTGCTATGGGCCTTATCACTTTATCCACGCGTTAGTCAAGTTAAACTGAGAAGTTTTTAGAAAATTAAATATTTTACAAATCTGCTCATTTTTATATTTCGATGGAAAAAAAATAGAAAGCGAAAGAAATAATTTAAGTTATCACAAATGTTAACCTAACATTTTTTATTCGACGTTAAGATATGGAACTACTTTCCATCCATCGTTACCAACTTTACTAAACGCATGTCACTCAGGGCGCTCGTTAAAGTACATGCAGGTAGGGGCAGTGACTTTTTTTCCAAGCTTGCTTTCATAAGTGCTCACTTTATCGTGAACAGACTTTATCAGAGGCACATCCAAACGGGCGTCATTATGCACCCTTAAATTTACATGAAAGTATCCCATAAATGTTTTAAAATTGAAGTTTAATAATAACATAATTTTACAAATTACTAATTTGATTTGATTAAGTTTAATAATGTTTACTAAAATGATGACGAACTGTACCTGCACAGTGGGGAAGTTGCAACTCTCCCCCTCCCCCCGGCAAACAAAAATCAAGCGTAGATCCACTCCTGCTCTATACCAGCCTGTGCCCTAAGACAAAGAAACGCTTGTTGGCGATATATACTGTAAATATGAGGTGAGCTGGCATTAGGCCGTCTACCTACTTGAAAATGCGCTCACTCTCACTCACGTACACGATATAATTCGAGGCGTGTACCCTTTGTGAGCCTTTGGCATTACTTATCTCGCGGGAAAGGTAAAAAGTGGTGGAAAATTAAACATTGTTTGCCCATACCATTTATCTAATAAATTTACGGTGTTTTTTTACTATCGACTTATAATGATTCTACATAATTTTGTGTGATCATAAATTATTTATTATATGCAAGCAGGGAATTTCACAATACGTGGACACCAAATTAAACGAAAACTGAACATAATCGCATCACATGTCTTCATGTTCCATATCGTACGGAAGGTTTTTGGTATTACGTGTTTCACAATCGAAATTATTACGTCGAGTCAATAAAGTAATTCTTACACTGCTGGATATATAAAAAAAATCTGACAATTCGAGGTTGAACTTTAATCAATGGCTGTCTCAAAGCGCGCGAGAGTGAGCAGCGAGTGTACATCGTCGTTCACTCCCTTCATTTGGTACTGTAGAGACCGCTCTCTGTGACTTCAAGAGTGTGTGAAACAGCACTCCCTTGGCAAATTGGGAGATGGCGTTATTTATCAACGCATGTTTCTAAAATTTGCCGCTTGTATAACAGTCAAAACACGCGATCAGAAAGCGATTTCGGCTTTTGTTTACAATAAGTTTTCTTTTCAAGAGACCCGTTCTGACGGCTAGGAGCTCAGTTTCGGGCACCGCGACTGTAGAAACGTGCCTTCGTGACGACACGTGCTGACGCTGGAGTCGGGATCATAGACTAAAGATGAGGTATATCGATCCCGCTGGCTGCGCACAGCAAGTTTCGGTGTCCCAACATTGAACTGCTTTTCTGCCAACAAGTCTGGCGAAAACGGCGTGGTTTGGATTTTAAGTTAGAAAACTGTTTTGTAAACAAGGACTTAGAGATGTTTTCATTCTTTCTCTAACCAGTATGTAATGCTTTTTGATTAAATTCAAAATGGTAGAGGTATTTTATTAATATAATAGTGCTTGTGATTTAAAAATTAAGATGTAAACAAACACGTTCATCACTGTTGACAATGTGATTTTGACAGTTGTGTAGGATTGGGGCAGGTCAGTGTTGGGTACATGCGCAGAAGACGAATAAGCAGTCTACCTCATCTTTAGTCTATGGTCGGGATGCGGTCACGTCCGCGGAAAACGCTTCAGAATCTCGCTCGTACACAGTTATTTCACTTTTTTTTATTCACAAGCGTGACGAAGCGCCAAGGACGACACTCGAAACCACACCAATCTACTGACGTTGGGCCCTTTTAAGCCGCGCTGCACTCTAATCTGAGTCAGTGAGGATACCACTATTGAAATAATCGGTCAACAGTGCCTGATTGATTCAACAGTCCCTTCAAAGAATTAAACTGATGAATCAGTGAAAAAATGCCAGATTTCCTTCACTTATTGATTCAGTGTCATTTTACATTGATTCATCGGTCGCTTTTTCCACTGTTTTTCAGTGGTTTGTTTTTTGACTTATGGATCAGTTAAACAGCGTGTAAAAATGGCCCCTCAAACTACTTCTAAAAATGACTACTAAACAAAGTGTATCAAGTGAAATAACAACTAATAAACTAATAAAACCAATACAAAATACTTTCTAAAATGTGTTTCGTCTTTCAAAACACCATTTACAGGATATTCAGCCTTTCATTCCGTTTATACGTCATTCATTTGGTTTTCATATAATCATCACAGCGCTCTGTTTGGAGGTTCAAACTGTATATTACGTGCTGATGAGAGTGCACTCGTATACACTATTCGTTTTAACAATCCTAAAGGTAGACCTACCAATTAAACAAAAAACGAAAAGTAAGAGCTTGCAATTTAAATATTTAAGATTTCGATTAGTGGGGACATAATTTTCCATTTACTCCGACTTGGCTTGGTAGCACAGATGATAAGGTAACGGACTAAACGCGAATACGATAGAGTGTCCGAGTTCAATCCTGGCCACATCCGAAATCGTTTACTTTTGTAATTACAATAAATTGTACAATATTAATTGTAACCCACCGTGAATATATTTATTTCACGTAATTATTGGGCTGAATTTAATAAAAGCAAAATGTAATTCGCCACTGCAGTTGGCTGTCACTTATTCAATCAGTGAAATAGTTTCACGTCACTTATTCAATCAATGATTTTTTTTTACTGAAACTTTTTTTTTTTTTTTTTTTTTCACCGTTTCTACGTCGGACCATTTTCATTGATTCGAGTAGTTTAATTTCACTGCAAAACAGTGCTTTTCCACTGATTCGAATTTAGAGTGTGGATAAAATAGTATGGCTAAGAGTCCTGTATCATGCTGAGTGTTGTCTCCCGTGCAGGATTCCCATACCACGTTTTCAAATACAGTTGTTTGCGTATATCGTTTTTTGGCATGGACAGTTTGCTAAATGTCCTGAAAGGTGTAATCTGGAATAGTTTGATGTGCATGTTCTTAACACAAAGAAATACCGAAACATATTCAATAATATTTATTTTTGTTGTACATATATTTTTTTTTTATGCAGACGTCACAAAGACACTGAAGAAAGGAACGGCAAAGTCTATACATTCCCCTTTGGTGACTTTAGATATGTTCGCTGCTATAAGCACTGAGATTTTCGGTCAATACTTTTTCCTGGCAGCTTAATTTTCCTGCATGATCGTCTATCATTGATGCAATTTACTATTTAAGAGATCCACGAATATAAGGTAACTATTTTTAAATTGACAAAGATTCTTTGTAAATATAGTTTTTTATTATTTGGAAGAAAGCAAACAAACTCTTACATAATTTAATGTTATGTGATATCGTCAGCCAATGGAATGATTTCTGTAAGATTTCTGAATTGTGTGATATTGTTATATTTTTGAATCGAATACAAAGTATTTGGATTTTTGTGTACGTTCAAAAACTACTGAAAGGAAAATTTTCTGTGGCTCTGTAATCAAAGCAAGGATTTAAAATCGAGATAAATGCACATCCAATAAGAGATCGTCTAGTGATGTGATTAAATCCCAAGATGACTAGTTTTAGTCTATTCGCGATTTCTTCCCACTTTTCGAATCAGGACTTAAAAAAATAACCTAGTGCATGGCGTCTTTTGTGTTTGGCTACATACGTCACGTACCTCAACCGTTTCAAACTTCTATTAACATAAATGTCTCTCACGTTTGCTTACTTTGCATATAATTGTATTTTTACTTGTATTTTGTCTTTACATTATATATATATGTGTTATTCACGGTAAAATGAGCACTTTTGAAAGTCCTGCTTAAGATCTACTTGTATGCACGTTGTGTATTCTTCCGCCTTATGTAAGATTAACATATTCATAAGCCTCATCACTTTATCCATGCGTCGGCGAAGTGTATTGTGAAATTATTAGAAAAGTAAATATTTTACAAATCTGCTCATTTTTATACTTCGATGCATAAAAAAACAGAAAGCGAAACAAATAATTTCAGTTATCACAAATTGTTACCTAACCCTTTTTATTCGACGTTAATATATGGAAGCACTTCCCATCCGTCGTTACCAACTTTACTGGGCGCATATCACTCAGGGCGCCGGTAAAATATTTTTCAGGTAGAAGTAGTGACTTCTTTCTGAGGTTGGTTTCAAAAGTGCTCATTTATCGTGAAAAGCCTTTAATTTATATTAATAAATACAGCTATAAGATAGGTATGTTGGTACTGCTCGGTAATAAAAATTTATCATGCAAATTGTTATTAAACTGAGTGCTCACGATTGCTATGCGTTGTCTCTTCCATGTAATTTTCTAGACTATGTTTGCACGAGGCGGAGGAATAGCCTTAAAGTAGAATTTTAGCAGGACTTCAGCCAAGTTTGAAGCAATCGTGAATGGACTATATGGTATAGTCCTCTCTTCAGCATTACTAGTGAATTTTACTTTAAGTAGAATCATAACCATTCCACATGATAGCCCACTGCTGCTTCAAGAAGCGAGAAACACTGACATACAATAGTAAGTTGCAAGATCCTCTTGGAATTAAACATTTTCCAGTTCTCCGACATTGTAATCCTATAAGCTGGTTCGCAGCGAGAGCTATGCAGTTACTAAACACGCTCATTCTTATGCCGGTAAGTGTTTTGATGGGGCAGTGATATGGATATGGATATTTTCAGAGATGATATTATCCTGCAAAACTCGTTATGCTCACTAAAACTTCCTCATGGTGGGTGTTAGCGACTAATTTCGTCTTTACAATTACTGAAATTTTTCTTCTTCAAATTTTCCTCTATTACGACTTGTTATGTATTCGAAAACTTTTTCCTCTCAAAGGGTTCAACGAGTTGCTTGGCGAACCACTGGTTGAACTTGTCTAACATCTTCCTGACCTCGACAATAAAGTAATTCAGTTATTGAGATAACTATTTTCAGCAGTCTTTGTACGTGAAATGTTGACAAACGTTTATTAATTGTTTTCTTGTGAATTTAAAACTTATGATGTCCACTCTCTCTCGCTCTCTCTGAATTGTATAACAAAATTGCTCTATATTATCTCCATCTTTAAAATTGGTTCATAACGATGAATTTACCAGGAAAAGTCCGTGTTTCGTTATGCCTATACTAGAAGTGTTCGTGACACACACAGTAGTGAATTCACCGCTAAACAGCTCTTCAGTACTCGTTCTTCGGCAATCGGAAGCGCTAGGAAGGTCGATCTTTCCTTCTGGGCCATCTGTATTGACCTGTTTAACTCTTACACTGCTTTTTCAATCGCAAGGGGTCTTCTGCCATGTGGTCGTCACCAATATGTCGTCCCCAATTTGTGATGTCATCACTCATTAGTGACAACGCATTTCTTGATGTTTTATAATATGTATTAGGTAGTACAAATGAAACAACGCTTTGGTATTTTCTTCCTACATAAAGAGATTCATTTTTATAAAACCACACAATGCTGCATTATTTATTGTCTCAAAAATGGCTCTTTACAGTCCTGAAAGTCTACCACACTTAGATATCAATATCGATTAAAGCGTATGTCTGCTTGTAATTAGTTGCTGTTAGATGTAGTCATATTTGATACTTTAACACCGAAATATAAAAAATTGAAATCACATGTTAAAGGACTGTACAACCAGTTCCCAGCCTTATTCATCAGCTTTTTCCTGTATATTTTTTCAGTTTTATATCAGTTTCAGTTGTACATAAGTATCGAAGAGGGCAGCACAGTGTTTGAACATAAACGGGCCATTTTTCTTTACGGTTTGTTCCAGCCGGATCCCTCAGTTGTTAATAAAATAAATAAATTCTCTTCAGAAAAAGGCACTATAATTTAAGTAGACGGTGGCACACAAAACGCTATTCTTGTTATCTTGTTTACTGACACAAAAATTGTCCTTAAATTACTGATTTTAATTTCAAATCGCCTCAAAAATTTTTGCTTCATGAAGGTGACGAATAGCTCGCGTATATGAGGTTCAAATAATTTCAGGTATTACAGATTTTAACTGTATGAACTGACGCTACAGTATTGCTTCATACTTTTTAAACAGCTTAATTTAAGGTTACTGTTTTTCACTCCATGGCTACGTAGAGAAAGTCAAAATACGACGTGATCTGCTTATTACACGAGGCTCATAACTCTCTTATATGCACTGTTAGAATTGTCTGCTAGTGCGTTGTAAGTGAGCAGCCATACTGGAGGTGCGCAAATTTGTTTACATTGAATAGCCTTACGAGTGCTATATGAACTCACTAGTTGTTCTGAATTTTCTCTAAATTTGTGCTATTCTTGCGTTTGTGAAACGTGAATTTAGCATGAAAACACGCCTTAAAACTATTATCTATTTTTTATTTATTCGGCGAAGAAAAATTAAAATTTCTGGACGAGAATGCGCACGAGCCGGGCCATGAGAGTTCAGAGGTGCACATTCCCGAAAGTAACAGTGTTTAGTGTAATCGTATATACCGTGAATTCATACGCGAATGCTATCGCACAATTATGGTGCGTATAGTGATATGTTATCTGCTTAAGTCTGTAAATGAACGATTGCAGTGTGTTTAATTTTTGCAAGTACGGTTGCGATTACTAAACTGCCGTGATTTATGATCTAGCCTGTAAGATGCACACTCGTTAGAGGTATAAAACAGCAGATACGTATTTTTCTAAATACCGATTTGCTATTTTAGTGAAGTAGTTTACGAAATTCGTTTATTAGTAGTTAAGACTATGAATGTTTGTAGAGTGAATGTAAACAAAAACGTGAACAATTGGTACAAGTACGTTCCCAACATAACCTTAGCTTTCCTCGTAGTAAAATTGTTGTTTGCCAGGCATAAATGGCAAATCACCTCGTAAACCAAAACAAGGCTACATCTTATACAAAAAAGTCACTCTTAAGATTTTTTTTTCCCCCAGGCCAGCAGAGTTGCAGTGACAAACAAGAAATCAGCTGCTTAGTGACACAAGAATATACAACTAAATAAGTTCTCATATTTTTAATAGCTAATGAATGTAGCCTTCCTGATTTGCATTTTCCATGGTTTCTCAAACTCACTGCAGGCAATTTCTGGGGTGACATTAATAAAGGCAATGACCAATTCCTTCTTTCTATTCTCTTTATTGTGTTCTTGGTGTACCATTCTCTAATGAACCTGCTGTCGACAAGATATTAAGTTAAATAAATAAAGTTTACTCGTGGGTTTATATAGTGATAAATTTAACGGCAGCCTGTAATTATTAAAGTAAATTTCAAATGTTTACATTTTATCGTTTTGCAAAGGTAGTAAAAATAAAGAAAACTTAGATAAAACCAATCTCTTCCTGTAACTACACCATCTGCAAAATTGAAAAAATTCACGTGAATTCCTTTAAACGCTATTTCAGCCTTCTTCGGTAATTTTAAAATTCTGATTTTGAAGGCAAATAATTATACATAAGCTTATTTTAATATTGATGATGAATTATGGGTATTTAGAATGAAGTGTGCTTCGTGAAACAGCGAGTTCTCTAGCCGCTACAACACCACTGCCTTCATGATCTGAAGAAGAGAGGAGTTGAGAGATGTAGTTTGTAACATCCAAGGTGTTGAGAGCCAATGGGGTTGAAATATGGTGGATATGGAGCAACACTGAAATGCAAGGGTGGGGAAAACCGGAAAACCTCTAGAAAACATGCCAGCCAGCAGTTTCATTCAGCAAAATTCCTATATGTGAAAATCTGTGAGTAACCTCACAGCGAAACAAAGATAGATTACATTGGTGGGAGGCAAGCGTCCTACCACTACGCCACCGCAGCACATCTGCCCCCCTTCGCCATCTTAAAAAGGAAGGAGAGAAACCTCATTTCTTCAGTTATATTTGGGTGAAGTCAATAACAAAAATTGAATTTACAAAAAAATTACTGTGACAATTAATATGATAATATAATATAGATATAAGAATGCACATCTGGTTTGTGAACGGGTGGGACAATATTTTGCACATATGAATTAATTTTTGTATAATTATACTTACTTGTTTCTTTCTAAGATGTCAATACATACTGGAAGTTGTCAAATATAATAAATAGGTTACAATGCACCTACATACATGTATACATACAGCATTAAGCGATGTGATTTACAGATAAAAATACAGAAAAGGAAATTAAATTATAGAAGATTATAGAGAAGTAATGTATTTCTGGAAGTGACATTTGAAAACTTTCGCATTAGACATGCTCGATTTAAAAACATTTGGTAGGTATTTTGACAAGCTGATGATAACGTTTACAATAGTGACATTATCATCACTCACAGTTTCAACTATTCACCAGGTCTGTCTGCAGTAGTGACATATGAAGCAAATAGTACATTGTTTTGGTTATACACTGCTGTAGTAGAGTTTGCTGCAGATAACTACAACTACACATAGAAACACTCAAAACCAAACAGGAATAGTTCTCTACAGGTACATGAACACACAGAATTCTGCAGAAGTAATCGTTTAGTTGCAAGAAGACCACTGTGTTTGTTTTTGTTGTGTCCATCATTAATTTTTTTTTTTTTTTGCTAATTTGTCGCTTACTGACTAAATACCTTCCATTGAATTCTCTGTGTTCTTCACATAGGCCTACCTATTGGCAAGTATTCTTGGTTGGTTTTCTGTGTCTGTATGTTCCTATGCGTAATTCTTGTTTCATGCAAGATGAGCTCTGCTGCAACGGAAATTTTCCAACACGAATTTTCATTTCATACATAACATTTATATAGGCGTGTATGAATTATGAAGCGTAAGAAATTTTAGCTAAAGGGAAATCTGTTTACAAGAATCAGTTTAGTTAAATAATCATAAATCATAGCAACAATTTATGGTAAGAAACCATGTCAATACGGCGATATCTCGCATGTGTTATAAAACCCCAATTTAAATAGCTCTCCCAAGTACGCAGTGATTGCATTTATTTACATCTTGTAAATGACCGTTACAAAGTCTGGATTCGTCATTTGGATCCATAGTCACCCAGTTTAAAAGAAACCTATTTCTTTATTTTTATCACAGCTAGCACAAAGAAATTAACTTTTACAACTACTTTATTAAGTAGTCCTGCAGTAGTCAAATGAGAATTTTATTGGTGATGAACGTGTTACGAAAATAAAAGTAAACAATCATGGGTTGAATTATCTGGGGTAAAAACGTGTTTCCTAACACTACGCATTTGCAAAGGTGAAAATTAATACTCTCAAGTACTGCTTAAATATATTGTGTCGGTCACATAACAGATTTGTTTCTGGAAATGATTTCTACAGATAAAATATGAGCCCCCCTACTTAAATAAAAACGAAAACACGGCAGACTAACGATTTTGTGTCTCCAATGTCGTGGTTGCTAGTCAACGCAAGCGGCAATGACGTCAACATAAACAGCGTATCATAACCCGCTGCTTATAAATGATGAGCTCTGCCTCGGGTGAATCTCAAACTATCACCGTGTGGGTGTAGCACCTTTGCAATCAAGGCCACCGTGTGGCCATTATACTAATATTAGGGCTTTCATTTCCAACTCACGCCATTTCTGAGGAACCTATTACACATATGTTAAATATAAGCATGACATTTTGAACAATCAGTAATGGATATTTACTGCTACGTTATATACACTGTAAATATTTGACTGATTGTTTTATTACCCATCATTATTGCATACATTGTACTTTTCTTCACCCAGTAATCATACACCTGCCCAACTGACAAATTTCGCAAATTATTTATATTAGTTATTTATTTATTTCAGTTCAGCAAAACATCATTAATGCAGTAATCCCCTTCATTTATTATTATTTCTGTATTATTTCCTACCAAACATGTTTGAGCATGTCGTTCCCATGACTGACTCACGTGCCTAAAGGTCGCATACACAGTTCCGACAGTTCTAAATGTAATTGGCTCTATAACTGTTGTTTTTCCAGTCAGCTCCAAGTACAGTTCTTTAATATGTACATTACTTCTTCACTTGTTCGTGTGAAATCCTCGTTAGTCGATCGGACATAGAGAAAGATAAATACCCCTCGATATTTTGCCTAACTGCGTTTTGCATGAACCCATTTCACCCATATCGTTCTGACTGGAAGAAATTTACCTAACTACGCTGTGCTTAACATATTTGTTTCGTAAGATGTCTACTTTTGCCATACAAAGTTTTACCAAAATTTTCCATTTTGGCGACTGATTCTCCTAAAATATAAAACCTGCGCTCAAACATTAGGACGATTTGCCTGACGACATTTTGCTATTAAGCACTTTTCCCAGCAAAGTTTCGCCTAAAGGTGTTTATTTTCCTATATTTGGGCAACACGCCATAACCCCATCAAACATAATTTTCTAACACAAAAATAAGTTCAAACTGTAACATTTCTCTAACGAGCCAATAAATACTAGCACAGAATTATTTAAACAAAAAAGTAAATAAAAATTTAATTTATCCAAATTTATTATTTATATATAATTTCTAACATTTCTCACACTTTTATTTTAGATAAAATATTCATTCTACCTACTGCATTTACAATGTAATATTTTTATACTTAGTAAATAATTTATATTAGATTTATATTTTACTATAGTGGTTTTTCATACGAGCAGTATAATCAATATAATAAATTCCTAGCAAACAGTGAACAATATTTAATTCCATCATTTTCATTTTCTGTAGAATTGTACATACTTCATTATTGTGGTAATTAGTAAAATTTTATCTTTTATTGATAAACATAATATTTTTCTGTTTATCTTAAAATCAACAATATCAGAATATGGCATGTCATATTGCCCATGTATACCCACCTTTTTCAATAAAATGTAATATTATCAATTAGGAAATAAAATAAATAGCTTTAATAGTATGTATTATATTTTGTTAAGCTTAATAAGGTCAATATAGTGAGCAGTTGAAACTCGATTTACATGGTTCATCTGTAAGTAACTTCTTTCTGGTGGAGATCTTTACAAGGCATTCGTCATCTGCGAAGTTATTCCAGTATTACCTACAGCTTCTTTATTACATCCATGTTTTGAAATTCCAACTCCAGAAAGGGAAGTTAGAACTTATGTATGTTATACAATATTAAGTACAATTCAGTATGGTCTCGGTAACAACTCAAAACTGTTCACAAATGTATGCATCATTTGAGAAAGAAAATCCATCTCCTATAGGAATATAAAATTCTGCCATATTATTATGAATATTTAAATAACGTCTTGTTTGTTCTGTTGGCGGGAAGAATCGCCTATCAAATCTTTTGTGTAACACATATACACAGCACAATATATATTAATATTTTTATTTTATTACAGCTAATATATAATATTCAAGATTATATAAAACATAGCAGAAAACAATGTTGTACATACATGGCATAGAAGCTGATCATAAAATATTTTGCGTATGTGAGTGTTAAATAAAATTGTATGTTAAATAAACTTAATGGTAAATGTTTAGCTACGAGGTTTTTAACTTCTAGTTTGTTATTTAAAAAAGAGGACCACGAAAATAACTACGAATAACGATGAAAATTAAAATTTATTCTATGTTAAATATAAATATAATATATCAAAACCATGACCCTTGTGAGAAAGATAGTTCTAAAAATAACTGGAAATACAAAAGTTTCTAGTTCTAGAACATTTTATGTAGATTCACCTTCCAAACTGGACACAAGAACACTATCGTTTGTGAAAAATGCAACACCAAGAAGGATACACGTGATTGAAATGAACTTTATACCACAGCTTGGGTATATTATGATACACAATTTATTAGGATTACAGAATTATACATGATCTCTGTCCTTGAGAATTCAGTATGGTGTGAAGCCTCCCGTACTACAATCGGAACACCTAAACTTCGTGGCATGGAACGAAAGAGGACATGGATATGTTGCTGGGGAATCCCCCTCCACGCGGTTTGTATGTGAGTCCACAAAGCATTAACAGTGGTTACTGGAGGACTGTGACGAACAAGTCACCGATTAGCCATATCCCAGATATGTTCGATGAGCAACATGTCAGGTGAACGTGCAGGCCAGGATACTACACTAGTCGTTCATTGAAGAATGATTGCAAATTCCTCGCCAGATGTGGCTGGGAACTGTCCTGCTGAAATATGGCATGTGGAGTCGTCTAAAGGAGGGGCAAGTACCTCGGGCTTTGAAACATCCCTGATGTAGTGGTTGCTGTATTGTTTTCAATACGTAGGGTTCGAGATCGCATGTTGTATCCAATGGCGATCTAAACAATCACATTTAGCGTTTGTCCGCTATGTCGCTTAACAACGCAGACTGCCAGATTATGGTCACTGCGGTAGCGTCTAACACGTATGCGGTGATCACTGTTTGCCAGGTTGAAGTGGGACGCAACCAAAAATTCAGCACGCCAGTGACAGCGTTCATGTACCCACTGCAGTCTGAAGCGTTTGTTATTTCTGGACAATGGAAGCCACCGCATTACCATGTGTGCCACCAGCCCATCCCGCAGCAGACGGCGTGGAACTGTCGACGCAGACAGGTCCACATGCACTGCAGTGCTCCAGTGTCAATTTAACACTGTGGACTAGGCTGTACGGTTCATTACGGCCATGCAGACAAGATGGCGGTCATCCTGTGCTGTGACCACATTGCGTGGTCCAGTACCCACTCGTCGCTGCGTACCTGCGTCGCTGCGTCTTTTATCCACTTTCCATGTAGCAAAACAGACAAACCCCATTTATGGTTTACAGACGGAAGCCAAGCCGTCAACAAGCTGGCCAACAGTTGGCACGCACCCGGTATCATTGTTGGTCCTGAAGTTACACCACCTACTAGCCATACTCTTCCCATAACTGGCCCAGTTGTGGTGGACATAAATTGCCCAAGCATGGCCCATGTGCTTACAACAGCAATGGCCCATCGATGTACTACTTCACAGCCACCAAATGGCCTAATTATGGCTAGCCATACTTCTACCATATGTGAAAAATCATCTCTTAAAAATAATAATTTTTAGCATCATTCTCAACTTTTTGTTTAATTTCGTTTATTTCATTATTAAACACATTATTCGACATGTAAATCTAATGCTTACCGGGGGAGGGAAAGGGGCACGATCTTGCGCCCCTTGCAGTGACAGCCCAATAGGATAACCATTACTCCACTGTGTATTCTTATATTAAAATGGACTTATTTAGAATATAGTGTAATGTGCATTATTAACAAACAATAATGTAATATAAATTACACCAGTTATTCCATAGCCTTAAAATTTACCATGTGAACGAATCAGCTTTTAAAAATATGCCGATAAAAAACAATAATGTCGTTTATAGAAATCTTCGTACCTAAATCGTGATATTGATCCAAAAACTTGCCTTTAATGTAATTTTTCGCAATAAGTATATCACCTGGATGCTATTCGTCAGTTTTGAAATGCAGTCGGCATATATGAATATTTTAGTAATGTGAAGCAACAAAACTTCGTCAATGTTAATTTTCTAAAGGTTGTTATAAATTGTTTATTTTATCTTTACATTTTAATTATATGCAACCGTACAAGAAAAAACATTACATATGTAAAATTATTTAATACCAGTCACGAAGTCACTCCTAAGACTGTATATACAGTATTTTACCATAAATATTTCCATCACTATATATTTACATATACTCTACTCATTGTATCATGGGATTATAACTATACTAAACCCAATATATACATATACCCCATGTAGGCTACATATACGTGTGTGTGTGTAGTTTGAAGAAGCTATCTGTGAGGAGTGAGAGCCATAAGAATTCGCATAATAAGTCAAATTTTCCCAGCAACGGTCCATCAATATACCACTTCACAGTCATCAAATGGCCTGCAGATGGCTACCCATACTTTCACCAGCAATAAGTGTAGGTTATGTGCGGCCATTGCTGGAATACAGTAAGTAAGCCATTTATGGGCCATTAGTAGTTCACCATCTCTCAACCATAAGTTCCATTTTCATTAACATTCCACCAGTATGCCATAAATTGCATGCTAAATGGCTGGTGCCAGAAGTCAACCATAGCAGGACCAGTTGTGTAGACCCATAAGTTTTCTGGGCAAGCAGTAATCTAGCAATGCCATCAGTAACACCATAGTCGGCCGACAGTCTCTTGCTACATGGGTGGTTCCACACACGTATCACTGTCCTAGCATCATGCCCTGTATGAGCCGAAATGCCACGATGTGACAAACCCGCTTCCTGAAGACAGATCATTCTGACCCGTTCAATCTCACTCACATGCTAATATGGCGCCCTTTGAGGTCGGCAAGGCATACTGGCACTTGCTCTCACTTCGTTTGACGGCTCTTACTGACTGAGCTTGGCGTAACACGGACCTTTCCAGTTACATAAAAGAGGGAGCTGCTGTGCCTATGTGTATGCCATCTCTCTGCAATAGTAATCACTTATTACTATTACACCGTTCTACACATCCTCCTAGTTTAGATTCATTCGGGCCATTTTTTCTGCATGTTGAAATCTTCGCAAACATTACTGTATTAATATGCATTATTATATACCAAAAGAATATACATGCATTTTTCATGTAAGGAAGATCATTGGTAAATTTTATTAATGTATGGCGAAGTAAATTCACTTAATAAAGTAGGTACTGATAATGCCAAAGTTAGCATTTTTACATGATAAATTATATATTTACTCACTATTGGAACAATCCAAAAATATTCCATAACTAGAGTTTTAAATATTTTAAATTATAATCATTTTGGAGCTCTAAACATCACAATATGGTAAAATAAACAAAACAGTATATAAAAGACAGCATCTCCAGAATTAGTTAATACAATGAATGTGTGCAAATAGATTTAATGGGATATAGAATTCATATCATTTATATAACAGTTTTAGTAATAAGTTATTTAATATAACATAATATTACATACTAAATATTAAGTACAATGTAACATAAAATTTAAGTACTTAAATTTAAATGAGAGTTATTATATATAAAGATTTTAAAAGTTACTTAAAATTAAGATATACATAGATCGTAAAACTAAAGCGAATATAAAAAGTAAAAATAAAATAATAAAATAAAGCAAAAATTAATGTTTTCTGACCCAAAAAAAAAAAATACGAGAAAATAAATGAAGTAATAACTCTGCTAAGAATGGATTTTACTCATTTTATTTGCTATTTAAGTTGCATTAAATTCATTTGCAGATCGTGCAATTGCTTGATGTAATTCAGTAGAGTAAACAAGGAAAAATAATGCTGAATTCGACGAACAACGTATACCTAATTCAGCAGTGAGAAATGAGCCTCGTAAAGAATTATTTCCTAAAAGAACAGGTAGATATAATTTTTTTTATTATTTGTACTATTCAGTGTAAATACTTTGAATTGGGTTAAAAAAATTACACTTTTTTAATTAGGCTAAACGTCTATCACATGTACATATTGGAAATGCTACCATAAAAATCTACAAGTTATTTAATTTTTATAGTTTCGGTGGTCATATATTTTCGATTAATTAATTGTTTTAAATCTGATTAGAAACTAATAACACACATGACTCTGTCTTAACTCCATGTAAAACATTTTATAATAAATTTTGGATATGTCTCGGAAATCATGGATATCTTCTCTACATAAATACAGAATCAAAAATTTAATAGTGGCTTTTACTAATGTCAATGGTACTGACAAATCTGTGCTAAATTAGGTGCTAGATAAAATATTTATAAATGTTTATTAATGTTCTAAAATCTCAAGTAGCATCATATAATAATAATTTTTTATATTTAGTGAATATATATATATATGGTTATAAAATCATGGAATAATATAATAAATAAGTAAAAATATCGATTCATGAAAATGTATATCTTCAATATGTTAATCTATGTATATTATTCGAATGTAATGGAGAAGATTTATATCGAATCTCAAAAGATTTCCCGACTATATTACTAGACAAAGTAAAATATTAATGAATTGTATAAACCAGTAGGAAAAATCGTGGTAGAACGAAAGTAGCCAGTTTCGGTATAAATGTATTATGTCAAATAGGTTTAGTTTTAACTGGAAGAGGTAGTTTGCGAGGTAGTTCATCTACAAATAAACCTTAAGGTACCAATAGTAAGTATATTGTCTAAATGTATATTTTAATTGTCTGTTATTATTTAGAAAATATAACAGAAGTTGAAAATGTAATAATAATCAGAATGTTTATAAACAAATTTTATAATGGTGATATGAAAAAAATTATATGTTAATCACTAGTTAATCTACTCTGATCTTGTAGAGATAGTTGAAATTTTCTAAAACAATAAAAAAATAAAAGCACTTCCAAGTAATTACAACTGGATTAATATAGCTTGATGGTTAAATTGATACAACGATAGAACTATTAATATAAAGTCAATAGAAGGTAGGAAAAAAGGAAACATGAAGCAGTGGCTGAGGTAGTTTTTGTTGCATATGAAATTATGTTATTAAATCATATGAAAGAATAATAGATGTAGGCCTACAACCATTCCCTAAGACCCAATTCAGGCCTCGAACGTGGTCATGATGCCAAAGGTACTGTTGGTTTACTTGTTTTCATATCAGTTCAGTGGATATCATGCCACAGACCACCATGCTTCATATTTGCATCACAGCTGATGATTAAATTATCTCCTGTGATTCATGTCATGGGAAGCTGCTGCCAAACCCATTGCGATTCACCATAGCAGGAACAAGCAAATGTGGAAAGACATGTATGCGTCTGAGCTTGTTGGTTCGAGTACGTTCGATAATGTTTCGGTTCGAGAAAATTTACCTATACTCTAAATCACTACAACATGCTAAGTACCTACGACTAGCGAAAATATTTCAAGCTGTAAATATCCTACACTATTTTCCATGTAGTGACAATGAAGAAGTTGTGCTGCCAAGTGATGATTTGCCATTGTCTATGTTTGTTTTCGACAATATAGCATTTAGGCAGTAGTATTTCAGCATGGGCCACCATGTAGCGGTAAATTTAATTTACATGTGTCACCATATTCATGTACACCTAAACAACTCCTATACAAGAATGCTAATTTCGTTCTTCTATTCTGCATGGATGGCCTGAATTTATGACAGGTTTACTCTGATCATGTTAATACAGATATAATTTTTATGGGTTTTAAGGTATGAGCTCATATTGCTGGCGAGTACCTCACTGTTTCCTTGTGATAGCTAAGGGTTTCCCACTTAATAATGGCAGGTACCATAACGGATTCGTTCAGTTCATTAACTTACATCAGTGAACGATGAGCTATGGTGTATCCAAGTTCAGCCATAATTGCCCGAATCATGCACAGGAGAGTTGTGTTACATCTAATGACGAAGGCAACTGCCGTTTCGGAGGAAAATGTACCAATAATCTTGGAAGGCCGAAACATGACAATGATGCGACTAATGTGTGCTTTGTCCACATCATCAATTCAGAGGATTTGCAATCCCTGCCGGTACTGCAGGCATCCTGCACTAAGTCTGAGGCTTATATTCACACACTGACATCTGGAATGAACTGACTCACCACTTTAGACTCGAAACTCAATATTATGGGGGAGCGAATTAGCAGCAAGGTTCTTCAATCCTTGGCTGCAAGTACAGATAAGAAACAGACAGCAGTGACGGAGAGTGTGGGCAAACTCTCTGCCTTGGAAAAAAAGCTCATGACTATGTATGACCGCCTCATCCGTATGGCCGTGGTGTGCGCTAAATTCGAGTGTAAGTTAGTCCATTGATTGAGGCTGTCAACAGACTATCTTCTTTCGGTGGTTGGCTCGAGGCTATGTAAGAATGGTTGTTAACCAGGAGTGTTCGGGCCTTGTCCGATACGAACGCCAACATGTTTGGCTTAATTTCAAGCATATTTGGGACACCATAACCCACTGTATCAGCAAGTCTGAAGTATATTTTACGAACCTACTCATACGTACAGAAGAATCTGACACTGGCCCAATCTGACTGACGCACTGAGGTCTCACTTAAATGCTACTGTGTGTTGTGTATACAATGTGCATCCTGCTCGCTGTTTTAGTACAATGACTGCAGCTGTGGAGGATTTACATGGCATAATTGAAAGTGTACAACATAAATATTTACCAGCTATGCACGCACCAATGGAGAGCGACACTACTTTGGAAGATATGTTCGGGCCGATCATGTCTTCGCCAGATAATTTACAACAAACTGTTCCCCCTGCTGAAATGAAGAAAGAACCAGACATCATACCCAGGACAGCGAGGAAGCACAACTCACTTCTGGAAGATACTGAATCTGATTAAATATTATTTACCCTTGGCCACTTGGAGACATATAAAGAACATGCCTAATATGCACATAACTGCCATTCGCAATTACCTGGCATCATACACAACGCTGTTAAATATGGAACATATGGTGTTTATAGGCAGAATAAGAAATGGCTCTTGGGGGGAAGAGGCAGATATTTTCTGCCCAAGCCTCAATTAATTGTTATTTAGATGTGAGCCTGCCCAGTACTCTCATAAGGCACTTAACCAATACAAGCACTTACTTGCCCTTTTGTGTGCACATTTGATCTGCAATGACTGTTTCAGCAATGCTTATAAGGACGGGACACACTCCAAGTTCGCCATTCTTGCTGATATGTTTCCGGACATTGGCTTAACGACTAGCTCGGGTCTGACATCGAAACTGGATGGAAGCAATCGACTTGAGTATGTTTATTGGAATTATGTTAATAAGCTCGTATCATGTCTATGAGTATCTCAGATGGCTGACAATAATCCGCACATGAACGAGATTGTGAATATTTTATAAGAACCGCATGGAGGTGGGTACATATACTAAAAAATGTCTCATGTGTAGATCGATAATGAATTCCACAGGCCAGAACATCGTATTTATCCAATTCAGAAAATATTAGTATTTGGGCTGAAAGTTCTATACCAAGTCAACCTAGTTGAAGCTATACCATATGCACCTTTTAATAATGGCTTGAGATATATGTTGTCAGTCGTATATTGTTACAGCGAAAATGTGTGGGCTGTACCAGTTCGTCGGAAATGTGGCCATGATGTTAGCAATGCAATGAAGACTGTTTGCAAGACAGAGGGTACGCTAAGCATTTACAGACTGACATGGGGCGACAATTCTTCAACCCTACATTTCAGGTGCTGATGATACAGCATGGAGTAATACACTATAGTACCCATAGCAGTATGAAAGTATCCATTGTAGAACAGTTTAATCCTACTTTGAAGACTGTAATGGGGCGAGAATTATTGTCTCGGGGAAGTTACAAGTGCCTGGTCATGTTGACTTGCCTACTGATGTCCTACAATTACAAGTACATTGTACTATATGTATGAAACCTGTGGCTGTTACAGATAATTCTTTTCTGCACACTGTGTATGAGGTCGAGATGAGCGTAGACACTCGGGAGTATAGAGCACATATTGGTGACTATATTCGCATTTTGCGAGATAAGGCACATTTTTCAAAGGTTATGAACCCCATTGGAGATCTGAAATATACAGGATTGTCAAGATTCTCCATTACGAACCAAGGACCTATTACACTGAAGACTTGGATGGTTTTCTTCCAATAATTTTTTTTACAATCAAGAGATACAGCTTACAAGATTCCCCTACATCTATTTGGTTGAAAAACACCTTCAGCAGTCGGGCGATCGACTGCTTGCAAAGGGCTTGGCTTTGATTACTATTACAATTGTTGGATACACAGCTCTGCAATTACAGATGGGTAAATGGATGCTGCATTAAAAGAGAGAGATAGCTGTCTGGATAGATTTTTATGAACCCTCCTGTTTATTAAGTTTATAAAGTTTATTTATAATTATTTTGTGCTCTTTGTATTTATCATTTAACATAATTCTAGTCAGACAAGTGTACAGACCGGGATGTGATCGTATGTGGTCTGGCACAGAGAGACTCTGTTCTCATTACTCGAAGCAGAGGGATTTAAATTCTGTAATAGTGGGAAAGACTTGGCTATGAGCCCATAATATTTCATCTTGGATGGGTGGTGGTTTGGTGTTTTCGAGAGGGATAAATATGCCCATTCGGGTGCAAGCTATTGCAGCTGCACATGTATTTCGATGAAGCGGGGCCTGCTGCCCGCCTGCCACTGCCACCATAGTGGTTGGGTAAGGAAGGATGACATTCATTGATATTTAAAGACAAGTGTTACCTTGTAATCTGTGATCTCGGTTGGAGTACATAGCAGGCTTCTTAGATATAACTAATGTTCTTGTGAAAAGCTTTACCAAAATGTGGGGAGTGGGGGACCACCAAATATGAGGTTTTTCTGCAGGTATGTGTGGGTGTGTGTGTGTGTGTGTGTGTGGTGTCTGTGGTGCACTTGAATTTGTGTATGTATTAATCCCATATCTAGTTGTTACTGCTGTATTATCTACACTCATGCAGCTGACTTGTGTGATGTTTAGGACCGCATGCATGGCCGGCTTCGCTCTGTAAGGCACATACAAGTTGCATGTAACAGAAGTTCATGTGTTCGCACATGATCGATGCACATGTACATCGCTACACAGTTGGCTGTGTATGGATACATATAACTTTTATATAGAGATGCAACCTGCCCAAATTTTCATATATATATATATTATTATTATTTTCTGAACAATAGATTGTGATTGTAGTTTTTATTAGTTTCCAGCACTCATGCAGACCAGAATAGAACTAGTAGAAGTTCAATTTATTTTTTGTATTTACGACTTTTACACATATAAAAGTATGTGCCTGTACACACGGTGCCTGCAGTTTTTCTATATGTATTCGACTTTAGACATTATCGTTTTCTTGACAACAAGTTTATTATCTGAGGAATGCACAGGCCGATGGTAGTTTTTACTCCATTTATTATCCTACCACACCCCATTCAATGGTAGTTGCGTGGTCTAGACGTCGTACTGGCAAACGAAGGGTCGTCGGATCGAAATTGTATGTCTACCAGAACTTTATTGAGCTAACTTGTGCCGAAATGAGTGTGTATAACAGATAGGGTCCCAGCCTACCATACACCAGAATTCGACCTTACAAGAAAGTGCCCCTAGTGGTCATCAATGGTACTCAAATGGATGCCACCAGTGTGCCCCTGTCGGCAACGAGTGACCCAACACACAAGATGGCTGCATCAATATCAGTGCTATTAGCTGCAAATGGTAGAACTTAACACACACACACACTCTGATGGTGGGTATGAGAATTAAAGAAAGCGACCTAAAGCAGATTGGTAGCAGGTGCGGGAATTAAAGATGGGGGATGTAAGAAGCGAGAGAGAGAGAGAGAGAGAGAAGGGGCGGGAACAAGAAGTAAAAAGATGAAAAAGGAGACCTGAATGAATATGAGAAAACCAAGAGATAGAGCTGGCGAGAAATGAGAAGGAATAATACAGCACAAAATAAAAAAAAAAGAAACCAGAACATGAAAATAAAAAGTGGAATGATAGAGCAGGGGTTGGACAATAGAACAAAAGGGAAATTCTGAGTGAATATCAAGATGGCTACTGCTGACAAGGAATGACAGAGCATAAGATTTCAGCATGATACATTTGGCACCCTTCTCAGCATCCTCCCGACTATGAAGCCAGTAGAATTTCAATCTAATTCTGTCAAGGGTTTTATTGACACCAAATTGCCCACTGGCTGCCACATTATGCAGTTAGTCTAAGACTTCAGGAACCCTGCATTCTGGGAGGACCAACTCTAAATATGTATGCTTTTCCTCATTACTTTCCCAGTTTCTGTAAAGTATGCCATTCTTAATATGGGGGAATTCCATTGTGCTAAGTATGATTTGACCGCTATGCTCAGACAATATATCTCTTACTATTTTGATTGACAACCAGCTTCTTTCCATTATAGTAATGCTTGCAAAGATAGATCATCCAGCTGTTTTTCCTAATAACCTCATCACTCCAGGTAGATGACCCATCAAAAGATGAAGACCCTTGAATTATTGTTCTCTGTACCTTCAGCGATTCACCACTCTTTTCTTCCTGGTGTGCACAATGACGACAAAATGGCTCTCATGGCCTCCTAGACAGTAGATCTGCATTGCTGTGAAGGCATCCAGATCTGTGCTGTATTTCAAAGTTATATTCTTGAAGATGCTGTAACCATTGGGCTATTTACCTTCGGGGTTCTTGAAATTTAGTATCCAGCACATTATAGTCGACTCTTAAAATAAAATGTCTTCATAAATTTATGAGTGAAAGTGTGAAATTGACTTCACTGTGTCCAGAAAATCCCTTCATGAAACACAGTAATTTCTCTCATGCTTATGTGATACCTTACTGAGGTATTCTAGTAGCCTTTCCTTCGTATCTTTAACCTGAGATAATACATCTCCACAGCCTTCATCACTAGCATAAGTGTAGAAAATGAATACGCTCTCACTTTTCAGGTAACTCAGGACTGGATGAGACATCAAAATTTTCTTTACATTACTAAAAGCATTTCCACTCTCAGTGGTCAGATTTAATTACCTTTTAGCCCCAGTCGCTACATGTAGTAGATTAATGATCGTGGCGAACCCAGGCACAAAACGATGGTAACAGGCACATAATCCCAAAAAATTCCACACTTCAATTGTTTTAGTTGGTGTCGGCCAGTTTCTTATTGGTTTATTCTTCTCGGAATATGTTTTGATTCCTTGAGCCGACACTACATGTGCCAATAAATTAATTTTCTTTTGGAGTAGGTGATAATTGTTAGGAAACAACTTCATGTTGGTTGCAGCCACTTTCTGAAATACTCAGTCCCAGCATGAAGGGTGCTCTTAAAATATCCTTCCTGTCACAACAGTGTCCTCTAACTAAACCTGACATATATCTAAAAGCAAACCAGTTTCCATCATGCATTTGAAAGTGGCAGGGGCATTACATTTCCCAAAATGCATAATTTCTAACTGCCAGGTTCCTTTCCCTTAGACACAAAATTCAGTCTTCTTTTGGTCCTTTGGAGCACCTAGCATTGCTGGTACCCCCTCTTAATATCAAAAGTAGAAAACCATTGCGAATCTGCTAGGCTATTTAATGTGGTATGTATAATTGGAAGTGAATAAGAGTCTATCTTTGTCACATTATTTATTTGATGTTAATCTACACAAAAACCTCAATGAGCCAACTTTATTTTTAACAATAAAAATGAGGGGTCACCATGGACTAACTGATAGTTTTATCACATTTAAATTCTTCATTTCCTTCAGAATTCCCTCAAATGTCTCATGTGAAGCTAGTGGCAGTCATCTTGGTGCTGCTGCATGGGCCTGGAATCTGCTGTATCTATGTGGTGGCAGGTCACCTCAGTCCTTCCAAGGTCATTTGGTCCACACGAGAAGGCATACCTATTTCTCTGCAGTAATTCAAAGACAGCCTTTTCTTGTTACAGGTAAGATTTTCTTATGTTCTTACTATATCTTCCCCCAGGACCTCTGGTAAATGCTAAAGTAACCAAGCTTCAAGATAAATTTCCTCTTCTTTATTATTGGTGTCGTATCACCTGTAACTGTAGTCAAATAGCATCGTTCCATGCTGTCGTCGGGCGTTCGCTGGGGGGAAAGACCTGAGGGTGCCTCATCTTAGTACTATTATGCTCGCCCCAGTGTCGATGTTCATCTGCCAAGGAACATCAATGAGGCTCCCTTCCACAAGTATTGCATCCCAATTCAGTTTCACCGGCCATACATGTAAGGATGTTGGAGCCTTCCTTCTAGCAATCACAGACCTTCAGCCCCTAAGATGGGTGTTTACAAGATTTCCGAATATGTGGTATTCTCATCTACCTCTCGGTGCCTCTTTTCTCGCTATTGATTCTGCTACTGCTGTTGCTGTTGTTGTGGGCATTAATCTCTCGGGTTACTAGGATGTCCACATGTCCAACACACTGGCCGTTTGAATGGGGGCGGGGAGTCTCTGTAATATGGATCCTGGGACCACGTCGCTCATAGTCGTCTGAAACTCCTTCAGTATCTTCTTTAGTTTGTCTTCGTAGTCTTCGTTCAGCGTCACTACCCATACCAGACGTCGGGCTGCGTCCCCCGTCTTGCTGACTCCAACTCCAGTGCTCGGGTAGTACATCCTGATGGTGTTATGGGATGCAGCCAGACGTACTGCTTGCCCTACCTCTGTGTTGGCAATGGCATCGATGAAAAAGCCGATTGCAATGATGATGCGCACCTCCTCGGAGCACCCTTCCAGAGGTAATTGAGCAAGCTGCACGATGTCTTGCAATAGCTCCTGCAGTGGTTTCCATGTTAGCTGAGTGCGGCTTCGCAGTTGTGCATGGTGGGCATGTGGCAGGTACCGGTTGTCAAAACGTAGCTCCAATGACTACAACAGTGTGATTATGCTGAGTGCCGGGCCTCTCAGGACAGCAGCGAGTTAGTAAGCCCGCTGTTCGGTGAACCAGCCATTCAGTGTGGCGACTATTTCAAACTAGAGTTGGTACTCCTGCCAAGAAATCTGGTCATAATAAGAGGCGGATTTAATTGAGACCCTCTTCACCACTCCTGGTTGCGCGACACCAACACCGGAGAGCTTGTGGCTATCCTCCGAAGATGCTGTGTTCGTTACAGCTTGCACTGTCTCTCCACTTTTCTCGGCTGGCGATGTGGTGGTACTGGAACTCCTTTGCTGAACAAATTCCTGCTATTCCTTCTTCATTACACTGATTTCGTTCTCGATGCTACCCATTCGTCCATTCACGTTGTCCATTCTGCTGTTTACACTGTTCACTTTTTCATTCTTCCATTCCTTTATCTACACTGCCAATTTTCGCATCCACACAGTAAATTCTCATATTCACTAACTCGCTTATTCCCTGTATTTTACTTTCTACATGATCTAGACCAATAGTCCAGCCTGCCAGCGGCAAGGTTTACTTCTTGATACTCGCCGCCGCAGATATCCCTTCCGCAGGTCACTTTTCTCTCCGCTCGTCGTCTATCGCTGTAACTCAGCCACTCATCCATTCAACAACTCTCGGCCCAGAGGCCCTTGACCTGGAAAGTTCGACACCCCGAGTCACGCATAGAGAAACTAAGTTAGCAAACCACTAGAAAATTCTTCAGATAAATACAAAATCTCAATACGGTCAGGGTTAGCAGCTCGCGGTGGAAAAATGGTTATCGTGTTGTCCAGCTTTTTGTTACAGATACGCTGTTCCTGGTTTTTTTTCGCTCGTCTGTTATTCAAAACATTCCACTGACTTACCGCCACCGTTATCATATAACTTATCTGTCCTTTACTTCCACTCGCTTGCGCAGCGCAGAACAAAGCAGCGAGCGGGTAACAATATATAATTTTCTGATTCCTGTCCTTCGTCCCTTTACTCCCCGATTCCCCAAAACTGCCTTGCTTCATTTCACTGTGCGTTCTCTATACCCTGTCTGTTCACAAACAGAAAATGTTTGCCACACCGCAACAGTGTACTCCAACATTGTCTTCCAAACTGTGGTATCCGTAGTGTCTGTATTTCCTCCTTTCAGCATCTTTCGAAGCGGCTGCTTGCTCTTTTTATACAACCCTGCACTTGATCCTCCACCATCTTCACTTCTTAAATATTGGTATTTAATATTACATTTATATTTAATATTAAATATTTTAATAATTTTATCTGTTATGTATATATATACACACACACACACACACACACAGCCTTTCATTAGCGTTGGCGATAATTTTCGTACGTTCTACGTTAATTTTCTTTCCGTGAACTTCCATCCATTCATTGAACAGATCGATGCATTTTTGCAGCTTGCATCCCCTGTCATCGTTTCTGGTAATACACAGAACAGCTTCTCCAATATTTAGTGTAAAGACTCCGAAACATTTTCCTATGAAATGCTACCTACTGCTCTTCTTCTTAACACAATAACAGATCCGTCACCCAATTCTCGATCATTAAATATTTATAAGTAAATCTGACAACTCTCCAATCACCAAATGTTATACACTTTAATCGTATTTTTTAAATGGTTCTTTGATAAAATGAGTTTATAAAATGTATGAAGTATTTATTTACCTTCTTTACACGTACATATCCAAACAACTTTTCTGAGTTCCAAATATTTATCCAATCCTAAATACGTACTTCCTACCACACCGCCATTTGTATGTTAATTACAGACACAGTTTGTCTAACCATAATTATTTCCAACACCTTCTCAAACATTTGAGAAACACAAATTTTTGTATTTGTCAGGATTCGTTCTGTTTTCTCTGGATCTTAGAAGTGTGACTTCGTTCTATTTTCCGTACTCCAGTAGCAGCCTGTGTGTCTTCTTCCATTGATTGCTTTAACAATGGTAATACCACTCCATTCTCGTATGGTTAATAACTTAACTATATATAATTTTTCAGTTGATCACTGCTTCCTCCGCGAGGAAATAGGCATGATTGGTATTCCATTATTTGGAAAACTAGTTCCAGCTTTAAATTTTTCAACCCTATCTGTAATGTTTTCCTCCCAATCATGCTACCTTTAATTTGTAATCCCCTTAATCTAAGTTTCGTAATTTTCAATGCGTCTCCGTATCTCCTCGATTACATGACATGGTAAATCTTCTTTGCCCTTCAGTTCAGTTCAGTTCAGTTTTTTTTTTGTTCAAAGAGCAGTGTTACGTGCTATAGAACTCGTCATTTTTATTATATGTACAAAGAAGAGAGAGGGGCTATAAAAATATATACAACTATAAGATAACAGTGAAATAAGATAACAGTGACATGTACCTATAAAAACAACATACTACACAAGAGCAATAACTTGTCTAATAAAAGTTCCATTTTAAATGAACATGGATAAAGGTACTTGAATCAAACGACACACAAATTACAATTAAGTAAACATATATTCTGAACAAGAAAACATTACATATGAAACATGTAAACACATATAAAAACACAATCAGGCCTGACTTAGATAAGTCAGGCTGCCATGTATTATGATACTCTGTAGAAAGAACCATTTAATAAGAAATTGAATAAATGTTGTTTAAATTTTTAGGAATATCTAAACATTTTATACTATTAAGAAGTTTGTTATACAGCCTAATCCCAGTGTTATTAGATGTTTGTAATGTACTTGTTTTATTGACATAATTAAAATGTAGGTGGATCTTTATACGAGTATTATATTGGTAAATTTCATGATTCGTGTGATGCTTAATTCTGTTTTTATATTTGAAGAGTGTAGCCTTATATAACGTAAAGACATGGAACTGGGAGTATTTTTAAACTATTAAAAATATTTCTACAGCTATCAGTTGGGAGTATCTTTAGCATAATGCGGAGCGCTCTTTTTTGCACTATAAAAACAGATTGTAAATTGGTTTTATTGATTCGCCAAAAAAATGATACCATACGTAATGTAGGAGTGCATGTATGCAAAGTAGACTGATTTTAAGCACTGTGAAGAGACAGTAAAAGAAACTGCCCTCTTATTAATATTCATTTTCAAAGCTAGTCTTACAATAATTCACTACAATAATATATTCAAGATGTATCTATACGATTTTATTTGTGCAGTAACACAGTATTCAAACTAGTCACTGAAAGCCTTCTATTTTTAAACTGTTCGCCTTCATAGACAATCAAATAATACGATCCGACCGTTTTCGTACATATTTCAAGGGCAAATCTCTACCATGTGATTACCAATTTCTAACATCATCCAGAAACCGATTACTATTGTAAGTCATAAAATTGGGCAATATGCTAAAATTGTAATAATTTACTTATTTATGTATTTCCAAATCGTGATATGATTATCCCAGATATTATTTTCATTGGCATATTAATCATGTTAATTGGCATGTAATGTCACTGCTCATTTAAATTTAAATTTTAGTTTCTCTTAAACACAATTATGTCTTTCCAGTCTGTTATTTTTGTAAGTGTTTAGAAGGCCCTAGTATATGAGAAGTTATTGTTCTGTTGCCATGGTAACTAGGTGTGTTGAGTAATTCTGCATCTAGCTCTCTAGTGCTTGGTCAGTTGTAGACAGCGTTTTTTTTATATTAAATACCTGAAAGTAATTTTTAGCCATCTCGGTGTTCGAAGGCAGGACGATAGCCTGCATGGGTTTGGCACTCAGGGTTTCTAATAACATTATTTTACAACGACACGAGTTCGAACCCGTAAACAGGCCGTCTCGAAGGAGACGAATACGCGAGTAAAGTTTAAGGAAGAAGTAGGCTTGTTTCGGTCGCCGCCCGCCTATATATATTTTTTTTTTCAGGGAATATCAGTTTGAACTACCACGTGTTGTAATATGTGCGGAGACTGTAATGGCACTACAGGCCCGAGAGCCTGGACAGGGAAGCCCACGACGAGAGGTCCCGCCGCATCCAAGGGGATGCCACTGCCGGCCACGATATCGCCAGGAACGGCTAGAAACTGAAGAATTTGTGGTTTTTAAACTTATTTCCAGCTAAGTTTGAGAATTATTTATTTAAGAAGCAGACAATTTATATTTTTTTAATTAGGTTGAGCTGACTCCGAATTAATTTGACCACGGATACCTAGTAACCCAGAATATCACTCTTAAAACATTGAGATAGTCTGGAGCTAAGAACTAAGACAATTACACTTTACAAAATTTGAGGTAAAATTCCCTTACATTTAAGGGAAGTTAATTACCTATACATGTAAGTTCAAATTACCTCTTAAATGTAGAGTCCATTTACATAACAAAAGAGTAATATTCCCTAACCGTACAGAAAAAGTAACTGACAAAAAAGTGACAAAAAAGTAAGGTAATATTAACTATATTGTATAAATAAGATTATATTAGAAAATACCACAGAGTATTAGTTTTTATATTACCTTGATTCTCTGACGTATAGTAACCGAAATCTCAACTCTAAAACCCTTGACACTTGCTGGTACATGGGTGCGAATCATCCTCCTCTACCGCGAAAGGCCGATGCGCTATCCATTACACCACAAATACAACATGATAGCACAAGTGAATATTATTGTGTTAAAGGATTGTTTCTTTCGCCTGTCCTCCCACTTAACTGTTGAGACAATGTTGCAGATATCCACGTGTCGTAAAGTAATTTTTCCACCCATTTATGGGATTTTCCACCGCTATGTAGGTGAATTTTACTACAAAATTCGGTGATTATGCCTTACATGTAAAGAGCCATGTTGGACAGCTTGTATGACTAAACAATAAAAATAATTTTAAGGAAAAAATATAATTATTAAATAGTTACAAATGGATGAGGAGAGCCACATGTCGTAAGGTAATATTCACACCCATGTATGGAATTTTCCACTACAATGTAAGGTACGTGAATTTTACTCCAGAGTGCGGTAATTTTACCTTACTTGTAAGGAAAACTATGCTTCCCACACAAGTTTGCGAATATTACCTTATACTTTACAGGTAATTTTCCCATTATTTTTTACAGTGTAATTAATTTAGATAGGCTAGTGTTGCCGAGGCCACAAATAAAATCTAGTCTGGAAATTGATTACTTTATTCCTGTCATATTTCATCTGATTGAAAGGAAGCTGATTAAATTCCACCTTTTTTTTCCCCACGTCTCTGCTGAGTAATGATTTCAAGTAGCAGTACAGATTTTCCTAGCAATAATTTTGGTTGTTCTGCTTTTGAAGTTTTTTGTTGTGTTATTAGTGAGTGTTCTTCTGTCACACACATAGGTTATTTACATCTGTGTTACGCAGTGTCTCGCTACAGGAGCATAATCATCTCCATTCTTACCGGTTCACATATAGTGGTATCTGAGCCCACTCACTGCACTACACTATACAATTTGGCTTAGAGTGAAATACGCCCAGAGGTCTGCCTGCATTTCTCATTTCTGTATGAATTGTACTCCACAGATTTCTTGTTCGCTACTAATGTCACCTACCTTTTCGACTTGAATACGTCTTTAAAATTGCGACCATGTCGGGAGGCAATCCAGAAAATCTGATGATAACAAAATCGGGGGTTACAGTTTGGCACTGTAGCTCCGAATCTATAGACTACATTCAAAATTCAATTACACCACTCGATTGCCAAATGATCAAAGAATATGTTACTTTGAGTAAGGTCTGCGAAGCATCTTGGTGGGTGGGGGGAGGGGGAGGTGCAATTTTGAGTTCGTTTCGCCGCGTCTCATAAATTTCGAGTAGTATCATTTTTCACTAGGAGACGCTACGACACTCGTTTATGTCTCAATCGACAGCTATCGTCAAGATAAATCGATTGCGTGTATAAAAACATTTGCGTGGTTTCGTTATGATGAAATTATATGTGTTTAATGTAGAAAAATTAAGAAAACTTAAAACTATTTCGGCTTATACTCGTCAAAAAGCCAAGTCGAAATACATAAATCGTATACGGTTGGAAAGAGCATCTCAAAAGCAATCCAGTGATATCCATAAAACACCACATGATCGAGTGAAGCGGTGCCGGGAACTTAAAATAAACATCAAGGCGTCCGAGCGCGTCAACGTAGACGGATTCACGCAAAACAAACAGCCGTTTACCCAACACAACCACAGCCCATTTTTGTTACTGTTGCCAGTCCCTTCCTTCCTTTATAATCTTCATACTTCATGAATTAAGTTCTACGGCCTGTGATCACTAGCTTATCTTACAATGACTTGAGATCACGATCTCTTGATTATAATCTTCAAGGCTATAATCTAATACAAATTGCTAAAATCTCGTGCCTACTATACCTGTCTTTACTAAAGTCACCATAGCTAACTCACTTTATTACAGCGCGTTATCCTTGCCACTCTTTACCAAAGAAAACTTACTACTTTGCTGGGATTTTATCCTGCAGTTCACTTCTATCGCATTCTCTTAGCGCTCGGGGCCCTTGAACCACTCAAGGGTTTCATCTGCCATCATTAAAGTTTAATGTAAGCTGTCCTAAGCGCTGTGCGAATCAACTGCCATAAAGAGATCGTTATTTCTATTATTTGCCAGGAATATTTTTCTAAGTAGATATATGAGCAAAATGCAGTTACTAGCTTGACTGGGAACCTTCGTAACTTGCTGAAGTCATTAACGTTGTTAATCCTGCATGCTGTTCACTATTTCAGTTAGTACTTTACATAAGCAAACGAAACTATAAATTAAACCGAAGTACCAATATCGTTGTATCTTTTCTTCAAACTCGTAAATTTTTCTCAACAAATTACGTTAAGTTAGCATACGCCCTATATTTATACCCTTCCTTCTCCCCCACACCCCTGCGAAACCGGGCAGATATTTGTGGAAACAATTATCGAGCACTTTAAAGTGATTTAATTCATTTTGCAGACAACTGCAGTAATTAAAAAAATTGGAGAACTGTGAAGATTATCAGAAGATATGTGATGTGAAGCAACGGTGTGTCCACAAAGAGTGAACGTTGCATATAATGTTTAGATTGAGACTACTCTTAAAATCTTTTATTTGGTAGCTGACGGATAAACTACGTTTTGTTCTTGTTTCTGCGATGTATATTTACTGCACGACTGCATGCAGAAAGTCTCAAGAATACGTAACCTGACGATAGCGGACGCAAACTGCCTAACTACAAGCAACGTACACTCCCGAGTTTAACATTTAATTCATGCTATGCACTTTTTATTTTCGCGGCATGTGGAACTCGCCCTTTCATATTATCCGAATTTTAGACCTGGAATAAACAGCACTAATTAGTGGAACACTGTTATGAACCAAATTACTGTAGTATTTATGCTTCAGCCAAATGACAAACTGGAATTTTTAGAAGCAAAATGATGTCATGATCGTGTCCGTACCCCCTCCCTCACAACACATTTAATAAGCAACATACTCAAACAAAATATTCTTTATGTGGTCATTAACACAGAAGTGACATTTACATGGACGTTAAGGCGTGGCAGTATTTTCTAATTCTTGACAATGCCCTATAGCGAGTTGTAACGTTAATGTATACGCAATTTCAAGCAGTAATATTTTCGAGGTTTGATTTGATTAATACTTATTTAACCACGAACCAACTATATGAAAATTAGACAAAAATCTTCCTGGGTTGATTCCCGGAAGTGGCCCGTGTTCGGTGGAGGACGTATCTAAAATTGGCTTTAATCCTGGCTGGCTGTGGTATCGAAGTGCTAAGTGGCCTCCAAGGCGGTGCAGCAGCGCGGGCCTGCGTTATGTCATCAGCCCGCTCGTTATCACCTTGACTTGGCATGGCGTCCCTTGCGTACACGCGCCCAGGGGCAGGTGAGGCAAGCGCCGCCCGCCGTGGCTGTTATCATTGGCGAGTGCTAATTGTGAGGGACGTTCTCAGTCGGCAAACACTGTCGGAGGCTTCTCCCACCCGGACCCTGCTATATATACGTTGGCTGAGCCCCCGACATACAGCACAAGTCTCCTGCCCACCAAACAAGCGGTAGCGCCACCTCAACACCGGACAACATGATCAAGATCGTAAGTAGTCGCTCGTATTCTGTGTACACTGTTGTACCACACTCAGTACTTTTTATCTCGACCACAAAGGTAGCACTCTTCAGTGTGGATAACATGTGTTTGGAGCCTAGAGTTATATATATATATATATATATATATATCTGTGTGTGTGTGTGTGTGTGTATTCTTCGTGGCCCTCGGCATCTTAGATAAGTCTTATCCAAGTCGAACAGTAAGCAGCATTTAGTAGGAGGAGTGGTTTCCTAATAAATTGTTAGGTTTTAAGTGCAAAAGTCAGCTCTTTTTCGTTTTTAGTCCAAAATTACTTGATATTGGTTCATTATAGAATCTTAACAAATAAAACCAGTTCGTTGCTTAATAAAATTACCTAAAACTTTATTACTACACTTGAACGAACATTATTATGCCTTATTTGCAGTTTCCTGTTAGGTATACGTGTAAGTTTTGTTGGAAATGCGGTCTTCCGGCTATCAAGAATATTATATCCAAAAGCGGTTTTTCGCATTTCAGTTTGATTATACTAACTATTGTATACTGTAGGCGGTATTGATAAATTCAGCATAGAACCTGTTTATCCACAGTTCGAACAGTTTCGTATGCTGTCATCCACGTATCTAATTTAGCTGTATCCACTTTATTTCGCGAGGCTTTCAGAACAGCATTAAAACTATCATAGTATAAATTCTCTTTCTGTCTTTACATATAAAAGGATAATGCTACACGAATAATTATTTGCAATAAAATATTCACTAATGCTTTCAGTGCACTGTAAGATTTTACATGAACTTTTTATCTTGTATAATGTTGTTCATAATGAAAAATAAAACATTTTTAGAAGAATTAGGTAAAATAGGATTACTATGATAGTTTTCAAAACTTTTGGATTGATGAACTTTTGTATCGTCGACAGTCTCCGTCAAATTAAGCGTCCTTGTGCTATAAAATTTTATGCTCATCAAATTCGGTATATTGTAACAGAAAGGTTTTGAGAAATTAATTATTTTCAGGAAAAGCTGCAACTATTATTTCTTGGAACAATCTGTGGTTGAAAAGTCATAATATAATTTTGTCATTTGCAAGGTGAAAATTTAAAGTTTGATCACAAACGTATTTTGGCTCCTCGAAAACAAGCGGTGCTTGCCCAAATTTATTCAATCCATTCCTTGCGAATTAGAAAATGTGACTCACCAGCCTTGCCGTTTGTATCAAATAAGTGATTTTGAATGTTTTCTAATTTAAATGATAATAATAACGTATTTGATTCGGTACTTTGAAATTCTAAATAGAATTATTAGAACCGTTCAAACAATGTTTGTCAACTTGAATTCAACATCGTACGCTAACTAACCCATTGAATGTCGTTTGTGGAAAATTCCACGAGATAAACAAAATGCGCGCCGGAACCAAACTACTTGCGCTACCAACGTATCCGACGCGAAGCATGACCCTGTTCCAAACGATGATACAAATGAGAAACTACCACTGACTCTCGCCAGTTGATATTTCCCAAGCAGCATAAGCATATTACAGTTGCGGCGACTACCACACTCTCAAATCACATGAATGTGTTTTCACTTCCAATGAGTGAATATTTCTGCGTTAGCCGTGTCGAGAATGCTTAAGCCGTGACAAATTATACCAAGTAGTTAATTTTTACAAACAATTTACTTGTATTAATATTTTACTGCTTTGTACAAAGGATTCGTTCGACTGAAATTTTTACTTGATTGTAGACTAAAATAAATTATTTTGCTTGCAATATTTTATTTTGCGATATCAAGTAAATATTTGTTTGGCGCTATTAAATTAAGAGTTATACTGGCCCAGTGATAGGTACCCATACTGGCACGAAACCTGATTTCTGAGATGCCGACTCTTCTTTGCAAATAACTTCTATGGTAATTTATTATAATTTTCATGAATAAAACCAGAGGTGATTGCTGAAACATCCAGTACGTATATACACTATTAAAAAAATCTGGTAAACTTCCTAAACTGTAATGGGAGTTTTTAACCTATATCGTATAGGGAAATAATACCAAACATCAAGCTGCAGAAATATGAATGTTTAGCGTCGCTACTATACAAAGTTGGGAACTTCCCAACGCACTTGACTTTTTCCTGAGCAAATGTATGAACGCTACAATCAATGTATAGGGGAAAATATTGCCCTTCCTGCTTTCTCAGTAAGCATATACACTGTTACGGTAAATTTCCGAATAATTTATTAGAGTTTAGCATAATATCTAGAAGTAAGGAAGCGTGTAGGATACGTAGTGTCAACATGTGTCCTCCGTGTTCCAACATTCAAATGCATCGCTGCCAATACTACTATTATAAACGAAGTGGAGAATATTTGAAGTTATAGCACTGTTCATATTAACAAGAGCTTTGAGATTGTTTTTTATGCTCCCTCAAATCAATTTTTAAATGCAATTGTATAAATTCAAAATGATAAAAATATTTTATTCATTAATATTGGCTGTCTTTTGTATATTAAGATATAAACAAACACGTTCATCAGTGTTATCTATGTGACTTTGCCAGTAGGGTTGATTGGGGTAGGTCAATGTTGGGCACATTTGCAGTAGACGTAATCGGTCTACCTTAGGGTAATATTTCACATTTTTTTATTTGGTTATCTGAAAGAGCTTTCGAAAAGTGCCCCCTTAATGCAGTTATTAGTTGTCAAATCATTATATATTTCAAAACATAACATTCAAAAGTCACAATTTCCCGAATTCTGCAGCATACTAGGCTTCGGTCATAGATATTTTTTCCCCGATAAAATTGCATTTAATACAATCTGTATGGTGTGCAGAAGAAAACTGATTCAGTATGAGAACGATTTATAAATAGGTGGGCGGGTATTGGCACTCTAAATATTGTTGAAAATAGGGGCCAGACTTGTCGTAAATATACTTTTGTTCTTTCAAGCAAAACTGTTAACATTCGTTTGATAAATAGTTTAAACCATAACCTGTAGAGGAAGAGTTGTTTTGGTTCCTGCCGTAGTTTGTAACACAAATGCAGTATGCCGCGCCTAGACTCTGATTCAACACTTTGAACCTGCCTGTAACACACTTGTATCGGAGGTTGAGTGTTATATTATGAAAACTAACAACTGCATTAAGGGGACACTATTCGAAACCTCTCTTAGATAACCAAATTAAAAGAAAAGAGGAATGTAACCTTAACTGTGTGGGGGCCCAGTGGGAGCTCGAGGTGTGGGGATGACTGAGGTGTGACTTTCAGGTGCTCTTCGCCTGCCTCGCGGCCCTGGCCTACAGTGCCCCTGCTGGACCCGACGGCTCCACAACAACACCAGTGCCCATCATCTCGCAGTCCAACGTCGTCAACGAGGATGGCTCCTTCCAGAACAGGTGAGCACGGCATTCGGACCACACCTCTCTGTCCAGTGGCACCTTCTCGTCGGGCGAGCGGCTAGACGCTGTTCACAGAAAACCCAACACTTTCCAAAGCAACCTTCGATGAAATAATCGCTGCCCATAATTACATTACTGGCATGTGCGCTCCCAGTGGAGTGGAGAGATGTGGGCGGCTTTTAGCATCGAGGTCTTGAGAGCTTATGAGAGGGGAGCGAGGTGAGTGTGGTGCAGAACAGAAATGCAAGAATGAGGGTAATGGGAGATCCCCGAGAAAACCCGCCTGACAGCGGCATCGGCCGACCTGATTCCCACATGCGTAGATTCCGGGAGTGACCACGTTTGGAATCGAACCAGTTTATCCTGTGTGGCAGGCAAGCAGTCTAACCACTACAACACCGCGGCCCCTACTTCTAAGGATTGACGTACTGAGACGGTAATGTTTGAATATGTGGCTACTGAAGCAAGTAATTTTCTTTTTATACCCATTATAGGACATATTTGCTTTTAGCACAGTTATTTGCCTAAAACTTCACAGTTCAACATGGGTGACGAATGAATGATTTGAGTCGGTAAACCGAAATAATATTACAAATTGCAGGATAGAAAACGAAAAGGAAAGGAGGGCTTTTAATGTGTTCAATTAACTGTGAACGGCTTAACATGTCTGTAGTTTTGAAGTCTTTCTTGCGAAATTGATGAAAACGACGCCGTCCACTAAGAACAGTTTGTGGTATAAAGGCAGCGCAAAATAATTTACGAAAAAGTTATATGTTAGTCTAGTGTGTGGTACAAATCTGATCAAGTACAGAATACTTTCTTCAAACATGTGGTGATTCTGTAGGTTATCTCTTCAAATAGAACCCAATAAGCAATGCAGGTTTGCTGCCGATTGCACAATTCGGTCTTGTAGGACCTAAACTTGTTGCAAAAATCGGACAGATTGTCTTCCTTCTTGAGTATTTCAATGGATGACCTGGTGTCTCCACATAAGTAAACTTCATGATAACACCGTAAAGTAAACAAAAGCTGTATCAATGAAACTATATTCACTAGCACGAAATTGAACCAGGTCATCAATAGTGTTAACTATACCTCTTACTAAATTGGGACAAGAATAATTAATTTAACTCTGTATAATCTAATATGGCTCTATTTGGTACCACGAAGGCCACGAATGAAACCCTAGCTAAATTCTAATGTATAAATGTTTATGGAAAAGAAATACTGCATTTAGTTTTTTTTAACGTGTTATGTAAAAGCATGGCTGTTCCGATAAAAAATATTTAATTGTAATATCTTTACTTGCAAACTGTTAGTTAACAGTCATACTTACTCAAATAACATTTATAAATTTAAGATAAGCCATCAGAGAGAGAGAGAGAGAGAGAGAAGGGGGCGGAGGGAGAGAGCAAACTTGGCATAACTAATGTAGATGTACATAAAGTTGTTTTCCATTCTAATCTTACTGAATTTAATGTAATAAACGTATTCAGATCTTTAACAGTTTTAATTTCCGCGCCGAGTAATTAAAATTACACTCATGGAGGATGTATACCTATTAATCTAATGTTTTCCACAGTAACAACTAAAGTTTATTTCTTTATTAAAAATAAAATTCGAATCAACGACAATCGTTGTGTGATGACAAAATTATCTTCTGTTCTTCCACAAGATGGGATATTTAAGTATTACTTGCAAATTTAATTTTGTTAATTTATTAAATTATTAATGAGAACACGTATAAGATTTGTATTGTATTTGCATTGTTTGTCGGTTAACCCAAAAACACTTGCAATCCAGTTCCTTTCATTACGAGAGGAAATAAAGTAAAACTGAAAAGATGAAATGTTACCTTGGATAGATACAGTGTCATAACATATTTTTAAAAGATTTTGAGGGTGTGAGGTCCTCTCTCCAAATGTACAGAGTTCGTGAGATAAAGTGGCGCCAGGCTTAACTCATTGTAAAGGCTGTTCAAAATAAAGTAAGCACTTTAGAAACGAATCTTAGAAAAAAGTCACTGCCCCTGAATGCATATATTTTAATGAGCGCACTGAGTGACACCTGCCCAGTAAAGTTGGCAACTATGTATTTAAAGTAGTTCAATTTCTTAAAGTCGAATAAAAAATGTTAGGAAACTATTTGTGATAACTTAAATATTTACTCGTTTCGCTTTCTGTTTTATTTTTTAATTCATCGATGTGTAAAATCGAGCAGATTTGTAAAGTATCTACTTTGTTAATAATTTCAGTTTCATTTAACCGACTCATGAATAAAGTGATGAGGCCTATGGTAATGTTAGTTTTACATAAGGCGAAGGAATACACAACGTGTATACAAGTAGATATTGAGCAGGGCTTTCAAAAGGGCTCATTTGACCGTGAACCGCCTATAATTCGTGGTCTGTTCCTCAGCTTCGAGAGCGGCGACGGGACCAAGGTGGAAGCCTCTGGCCAGTTGAAGACGGTCGGCCCCAACGGCGAGGCCGGCGAGGCGATCCAGGGCTCCTACACCTTCTTCATCGATGGCGTGCAGTATAGCCTCACGTACAACGCCGACGAGAACGGCTTCCAGCCTAAGGCCGACTACATCCCCACCACACCGCCCGTGCCAGAGAAGATCCTCGAGTCGCTGGCCTACAACGCCGCGCATCCCGAGGAGGACACCCAAGCGCCGCAGAGGAAGTGAGGGCTCATCCCCTAACGAGTCTCCCCCCCCCCCCCGCCCTTCCCCCCTTAAAACCTTCAGATAGCGCAATCATCTTAGTTCCAGCGTGAGTCAGTCTCATCACGCCAAGCTCGTAAGTTTCCAGCAAGCTTGTCATGACCATCCTGTACGCTGAGAGAAATCGAACCAAATATTTGATTGTTTAGGGCCAATGTATATTTAGTTGCCCTAACATAATATATTGTTGAGCAAACAAAATTTGAAAAGAAACAAAATTATTTTCGTTCGTCTAACAAAATATATGTTTGAATAAACAAAATCTCTGTTTTGAGACAAAAAAAATTAGACTGTGAAGAAAATAAATTTGTGGAGTCAACTTTGGCCACTCATTTGACTGCCTTCGTTCGAAAATACAGCTAGAGAGTTTGTTTGTATTTTTGTGACAGATAGAATAGTAACCGTGTTCGTTAGTGCATCTATTGATGCTTAACAATCGTATAAACACATTAATAAAATAATGAAACAATAAACTGACAAGTAAAGCTGTAAAACTTGAAATATTTGTTTGCACATTTTACCCAATATATATATTTAAGAGCTGAGATTACTAAGGCGTAGCACTCGGACGCAGGTGATCTAGGTTCGAAACGCGGTCGAATTTGTAGAATTTTTTTATATCGGCCCAAACTCTTAGTGTACGTGCAGCCAAATAAATTTTTAGTTGCACCAACCAAATAACCAAATCTTACAGTATAGAGTAACCAATTGAGAACAAAAATATAATTTGGTTTCAATTACAAAATATTTAATTGCCCTTACAAACAAATAATTTGGTTGCACCAAACAAATCTTGTTCGATTCAACAAAACCTTTTTCTCAGTGTGCGCTTCCAGAAAGCTTGTTGTATAAGCCAGCGAGCTTGAATCAACCTAACTAATCTCCACGTGTCAAGCTTGCGGCAAACTTACCTCGACAAGCTGAAAGTCTAATTCACGCCACCTGCCAATAGCAAGAACGAGATAATCGTGAGAAGTCGGGCTTAAACCGAGGTTGAATCACACACGATATAGCAAGCCTCACCAGCCAGGCAAAGTAATGGCAAGCTTGCTGCAAGCTACGCGCTACCTGAGCGCAGTTCCCCGGGAGAGAAGTGGGGGGAGAACTCCCCTGAGCATGGCCTCCACCGCCACAGCTCGCCCGGCCAACCCCTGCTGAGTTGTGACGTCAGAGGAGCACGTTTACCTGCGCTACAACGTCTCGTCGAACAAGACGCACCTTCATTACATACTTTCAATGTAAAATACTGTTGCATGTTGTAAATTTAATTCACCCTGGTGTATTTTTTTTAATTAAAATGTAATAAAGTTGCAACTGATTCCATTTTATCTTTTTTTGTTATAAAATAAACCTGAAAAAATTTAATTACCTGACGCATAGTTTCTCAATTCTAATGCTATGTACACAAGCATTATTCTAGATAAATATACTTTGAGAAATAGTTTCATAAATGCGTAATCAGCTTAGTAATTTGTGATATTTATTTACTTATACTGGACCCTCCTGGTTTGAGAAAAATTTAGCAATGCTGTTTTCACACGCTATAAGTTAAAATGTAATTTCATTCATTTCAACAAACAGAGGCCTGTGCACTGCTATACTGAAATTTATGACACCTGTTTGGAAATATTATTGCCACACTGCAGTGGAGAGTAAGGGGTGATGAAATAAAAAAAATATTGTGATGTAAAATTATGATAGTGTGAAAACATAACACAAAGGTAAATGTACAACTAAATTAAATTATAGCAATTTAAATATATCATGGGTGCCTTTACAGGTGAATAGATAGAGAATATTAGAATCAGTAACGTTTATAAGCAAAAATAAGTGATGATAAGGACTCATGTTAAACAACCTCTTTAAAATTAGCGGTAATTCAATTGAATTATTCTGAATAACTAGTGCATCTCTACTAAGCTCTCTACATACAAAGAACATCAGACGATTAATCTATTCTACCAATTTAATAAGACGAAACAAACTATTTCTATTGAAAAATGACAGGTTTCACATTAAAATAATATTCAATGATTGAACGAGCAAAGCAATGATTATAAAACTGCTTG
This sequence comes from Dryococelus australis, assembly GCA_029891345.1. Lineage (NCBI taxonomy): Eukaryota > Metazoa > Arthropoda > Insecta > Phasmatodea > Phasmatidae > Dryococelus > Dryococelus australis. Next base: position 131,616,044 of record CM056995.1, on the reverse strand, counting down.
CAGTTGTGTAAAATAAATGAGACGAGTTTAGTTTTAATGACTTGAAAACGATTACCATCATCCTCACACATATTCATCAGTTTGCATGATTGCGAAATCATATGCAACTGTCAGTTTAATAATATTGCACTGTTTCTTGTAAATTGCTAATAAAATAAATATCTAAGTGTCCCACCAGTCATACCTCAGTCCTTTTTAGATTCACGATACCCTGTCCATTCTCTCTAGCCTCTGGGTATCTGATTAGCTTGCTACTGTACTTTGAAACATATTCTTGGTTTTAAGCTGATACTGCATGCAAAATAGGATATTGCAATCTTACATTAATTTGCGACGATTAGTAACCTAGAAGTTCTCGATGCCTTCGAAGCGCAGGGAACCAGAGAAGTTCTGAATAGGATGCAGGCTGACTCCCCAGTCCATCTCGTCGCCATCTAAGTAGAAGTTGTTCTCAGCAGTGGAACGGAACTCCAGGCCAATGAGACATCGTCCTTTTAATCAGTTTCTGGCTCTCCTTCTCAATCGTGGAAACTACCTCTTCCAGTCATGCAACCATCATCTCCAGAACGTAACAACTTTTTTACTTCTCCAGTCTAAACGTTATACTCAAAATGTTCCAAACAAACTCAAAGACAAAAGCTCCACTTAACAACCATTCTTGAGATCGGTATTTTATATGGCCATAAAATTGTTCTCCATGTCGACACGAAGTGTATGGGAAATTTAATAGGAATTCATCAGCTTGTATGTGCGTTGCAAGCAAATAAAACTTTTAGTTAAAAACACACGGTAGAGTGCGGATAAACTCTGCAGTTCCACATAAACACCTTACAACGAAGTTCCATTCCTGACATAGCCTTAATAAAATCATGTTTTAAATTGAAAACATCCATGGATGGACACTTTAAGGATACGATAATGCATGATGAAACAAGTAAGATAAATGAATAATGAGTGAGATGATAAATGAGGAAAAACTGTACGGGAACTCCTTACAGCACAGCATGCACAAATATGATAAAAATTGACTTATTTTGTTGTAACAGTTTTAAAAATATGTATCAGTTTTTTAATTCTTTAAAATAACAGTGGCACTTTTAATACGAGAAATTATAATTCCGATTTTAATCTATAGGGTTATTTTCGTGACTTACAAAACGTTAAATAGGGACCTATGTGAAATTTATCATTTCAGCCTTAAAGGAGCAAGTAATAATAGGAGAATACGAAAAAAATTACGTTTCGTGTACATCAGACTTGAGTACATAGTCATGTCACTTTATGTCTGGAGACCAATTGACTAGCATTTCGGAGGTTTCAATTTTTTTTTTTTTTTCGAGCCAAGCATATCTCATCATGTTCACGTTCAGTAGGGAAAACCAAAGTGTAGTCCATTCACGGTTAATTCCGACTTTCCTGAAGCCCTACTAAAATTCTACTTCTAGGACATTCCTCGCCTTATGCAAACAAATCTTAGGCATTTATACAAGAGGGCTAATGCACCGCATTCTTGCACATCAGTGTAATAATATTTTGTATAAGAAATACTACTTACTAGGCGTTACCAACACGCTTATTTCCTCTATGTCTTTATTTATATTACTTATAAATAAATCACTACTCACGTAGCAAGAGACAGTCGGCAGAGTGTGGTTTCACTGATGGCCTTCGAGATTACTCTAGCCCAGAAAACTTATGGGTCTACTCAAATGGCAGTGCTAACATTAGGCATTTTATTTATGGCACACTGATGGAACGTTGATGTAAATGAAACAGATGGTTGAGAATAGGTAAACTACTAATGGTCCATAAATGGCTTACCAACTTTATTCCAGCAATGGCCGCACATAACATATACTATTGCTGATGACAGTATGGGTAGCCATCTGTAGGCTATTTGATGGCTGTGAAGTGGTACATCGATATACAATTGCTGGTGCAATTTGGCTTAGTATGGGAATTTTTATGGCTCCCACTCTTCGCAGATAGCTTCTTCAAACTACGCACATACACGTATATCTATCTATGTGCGTGTGTCTAATATAGTTATGGATCACATGTTACAATAAGAAGATTGTTTGTAAATATATAGTGATGGAAATGTTAATGGCAAAATGTTGTCAATACAGTACTAGGCGTGAATTCGTGGCTGGTATTGAATAATTTTACAAATTTAATGTTTTACATGTACGACTGCACATAATTAAAATGAGAAGCTAAAAGAAACAATATACTATAACCACCTTTAAAAGATTTAACACTAAAATGCTTTTGTTGATTCACATTACTAAAATATTAATATATGCCGAATGCATTTCAAAACAGGCGAATGGCATCCAGTTAACATACATATTGTGAAAAGTTAAATCAATGGCAGTTTTAGGGTTAATATCGCGATACAGTTAGGAAGTTCTCTCTCTAACGACAGTGTTTGGTTTATCTGAATCTTTTTACAAACTTATTCGTTTGCATGTTATATTTTTTAAGGCTATGGAATAACTGGTGTCAATTTTATTATATTAGTGTTTGTTAATAATTGAAGTCCCAATATGTCCTAAATTAGTTCACGTAAACATAATAATACACAGTGGAGTAATGGTTAGCATGCTGGGCTTTCATAACAACGGGAGTAAGTTCGCGCCCACTGCACTCCTCAAGTAATTTTCGTGACTTACAAAACGTTTAACAGTGATGTAATTGAAATTTAAAAACCTGGGAAAGTTCAGAATAGTGCAAAAAATTATTATTTTTAGGAGATAGTTTTTTTTACATATGGTAGAAGCATGGTTAGCCATCATTACACCATCTGGCGGCTGTGAAGTGGTACATCGATGGGCCATGCTTGGTCCATATTCGTGTTCACCGCACCAGGGCACGTCATGGGCAGAGTATGGCTAGTTACTGGAGCCACTTCAGGACCAGCAATGGTGCCGAGTGCATGCCAGCTGTTGGCCAACTTTTTGCTTACTCGGCATCCGACTGTAAACCATAATTGGGCCATATGTGTTTGCTACATGGGTATCGTATACAGATAAAATATATAAGTAAAAATTATATTTAACCAAAAATAGGATATTTTATGTTAACAAAAGTATAAAACATTTGTGAGGCTTGACATATTTTGCAAACAACCATACACGTCAGAACATAGGTGAGTTTACAAATGCTTGACTCAAAAAGTGTGAAGAAACTGCGAATAGGCTACGAGATCCCATTTTCAGTGCAAATTATTACATCATGTGGTTTCTTGTGGTTTCCCATCCCCATTACAGGCATCCATAAAGTAATACTCCTATTTATCGGTTTATCAATTTTGGGTGATAGGAATTGTAAGTCTTCATTCCCAAAGCTTACGAAAATATTGAAGAGATGATAAAGTAGTTGTTGCATAATGGTATTTTTGCCTCTGAATGTTAATCGCTAAATCAGTCTATTATATGAGATGTCACCTAACTGAACATTGTACCACTACTTCCCTTCTCGCCGCATACTGGTTTATTTTTTCCCGTATAGCCTCGTAATAGACAAAACACGCAACACGACTATTGATATGCTTGTTTCTAAAATCTTTAATAAGAGTTTGCTAATTTCCTATGGCCGCGGTCCATGATGGCTACTTGCCTATAATGCAAACCCCTTTGCTGCTGGCCAAAGAACTCTGACCACCACTTTGGAGCTAGAAGATCGCCTCTCCCCATTCAGGGCGGGCGACGTTCCAGTCCGTATGTCACCTACTTAATGTTACTGCCCGGGGAATGTCGCAGGGACCTGCCAATACTCAAATCGCATTTATTGCCACCCAATTGCATTTAAAATAATGTTACAGAGTCCATTAATTCATAAAGGTTGTCTGCACTTATATCATGATTTTCTCCAGTTATTTAAACAAAAGAAGGGAGGGGCAGAGGTGTTAAATCTCCGTAACACATGTGTCGGAAATGGCCGGTCTGTCCCTTAAAATTAACAAGCTGCTCGATACAAGACAGAATCTTAAAAATTTAAACCCTTGATACAATATGAAAAATGATATAATATTCCGACCTGTGGCGAGATGATTGTAAAAAAAGTTACCAAACAACATGCACTTAAAATCAACATTAGCAGTTAAATATACCTGTTATGCATTAAACATGTCGAATTCAACTTAGCGCCATCACAAATTTCACAAGTTCCATTTTAGAGAGAATCAACTTCAAGTGTGCCATCAGGGCTGGAGATGACACGCATAACCGTATAACCAGCTACCAAATAGAATACTATTTCTTTTAGCTGAAGTTTTGAAGAACGTGCTCAAAAAATTAACTGTGATCGTATTATAGTATTATATATTGTCATCAGTAACAGCGGAAAATAATTGACGACATTTAAAAAAACTTAATTTACCAAAAAAAAAATGTAGTAAATTACCTTTACACGTTAGGGAAACAAATTACACTTACAGGTATGAGAAAATCTCTTAGCAGATGTAAGGAAAATTAAAATGATAATTCGGGTATTTTCCTTGACAGTAAGGAAAAACTTACAGTCATGGAAAAATTAATTGACAAGTTAAGAAATATTCCCTAAGTTATATATTATAATTTAATATGATAGTATTATGGGGGGAAATTATATTTTATTTTACCTACAAACACTGTACAAATGCTTCGGAAAATTGAATTCGAAATGTCATTCCAAAATCCGTAATGTTGAAGAGGGTTGAATACGAACAGTCACTTTCTGTCCTCGTAGGACTTCGCGCGATCTGTTACGATACAGTGGCTTCGAGTTTAATTAGAGTTTGTACAACATTTTCTTTGGATTCTTAATACTAAGCTTCACTACGCGAGTGAGGGTAATCGTGCTAAATAATGCTGTAACAAAAAAAAAAACTGTATGCTTCCATGTAACCTTCTTGTGTAAGGTGTTGTGTAGTGCGAAATACTTCCTGATAAATATGTCACTATTACCATCTCGAGCTTTTTAACAGTAATCTGCTCAATTTAAAATTTGTGAATGTAAGATAAAATAGACAAATCAACAAATTTTTGTAGAATTTCTTTAACTGTCATAAATTTCTGAACGCTTTACTGAATCAGTATAAGTTACTACATACACATGTAATGACCAAAGAGTTTTATAATTCAGTCAGAGGTATGTTACACTTACAAACTTTTGTTTACGTTACCACTCGATGCACTTTTCATAGACCTGCGAAAGAAGCTATAGGCTATTCAAGGTGAAGTGAGCACATTTGAAAGCCCTGACATTTGCAATAATATACAATAAATATATTTTATTAAAGCCTTAGACGTTAACTTCCGAGTGTGTTGGAATATACACACTGTAATTATTTCTTACATTGCAATATGTATTATAAACAGTGGTTAAATGATAAAATATGGTAGAAAGGAAAAAGTAACTAAGGCCTCGAAAGTGTTCACTTTACCGTGAACAGCCTATACCATGACATATTTTCTGGAAATAGCACAGCCTTGTTGGAGTGGATTGGGGGGGGGGGGGTAAGAGGCAGATGACATTACGAATGGAATGCTAGCCAGATGCACGCTCACTTTGCATACAATTACAAGCCCTGAAACAAATCCTCGTAAAGCTCGTGACATCATGCCAACGAGTGAAAATCACGCATTACTATTTTTTTTAAGCGCTCTTTCTTGCTACATTAGACTGGTGCGGCGAAGAAAATAGAAAAGCCATTACCTGCCTAAGTATTGGCGTGGAAAAAAAATTCATAAATTAGTTAGTAACACGATATTAAACTCCGTACACTACTGCAGAATCATACAGTCCATTCATTCACGGTTACTCCCAAAACCCCAACTTTTCTGGATCCCTGCTAAAGTTCTATTTCCAGGATATTCCTCCACCTCATGCAAACAATGCTTAACCTAGTCTATTAAAATTACACCAAAGAGTCTAAGCACCGCGTTCGTGCGCACTCAGTGTAATAATATGTTTCATGAGAACTATATTTAACTAGGTATTACCAATACATTTATTTACCCCCTTGTTTTTTCCACATCAATTATAAATTGAATATTATAATTTATAGAAAAATATAAGTCAAAGCTCATCCGAAAAAATTGGGTTTGGCTGTGTTGGGGACACGGCCGTTTGTTTGTCGAAAATACGTCTAGGTTGACGCGCTTGGACGCCTTGGTGTTTATTTTACGTTCCCGTCACCTCTTCACTCGATCATGTGGGGTTTTATGAGTATTACAGGATTGCTTTTGAGATGCTCTTTCCAACGGTATAAGATTTTTGTATTTAGACTTGGCTTTTTGACGAGTATGAAATTGTGTTAGATTTTCTTCATTTTTTACATTAAAAGCATACATTTCACCATAACCACGCCACACAGATGTTTTTATACACGCAATAGATTGATATTGACGAGAGCTGTTGATTGAAACCTAAACGAGCCTCGTAGCTTCTCCTAGTCAAAAGTTATACTAGGCGGTGAAACGAACTCAATATTGCGGCCCCCCTCCCCCCTCCTCTATTCCTCGCCCAATTCCGCCGCGTGCAATGCTTCGCAGTTCTCACTCAACGTAACATATCATTTGATCCGTTGGCAGTCAAGTGGTGTAATTGGGTTTGATTATAGACGATAAATTCGGAGCTGCAGTGCCAAACTTTGTTATCATGGGATTTTCTAGAGTGCCTCCCATAATGTTTGCCAATTTAAAGACGTATTCACGTCAAAAGTGTGAAGAAAGTGTGAATGAACTATAGCAACGAATATGTTGTACTATATCTAAGCGAATTACGACGATTATTTACGTTTTGGAATTTTATACTGCTACGAGCTCTCAGTACAGGCGTCAGCTTGTAGATACTTAAGTTATGAAAGTGTCAAGTGTTTGTTTTTATACTAGTTAAAGTCTAATAAGTTATCGCAGTCCGCGGATTGCCTAAATATATATTCAGGAACATAATTTAAACTACATTATTTATATAATGGGGATATATTTACTGTCAATATATTTTTATGGTGGTAACGTTCATCTACAGCAATAGTTGATACCTACCATCGATGGTTTACAATTGACAAATTGCTAACATTTGCGAACAATTAGTGACGAAAACACAAAATCTTTTAATATGCCAAAATAATTGTCCTATAACTAAAACGAAAATCTTACTAAATATTACCCACAACTCTATATTATTGAAATTTGTATATCTTTTAAGAAAATGTTTTTATCAATAACTTTAATTTTTATAAAATATAATTCTATTTTGATTAAGGAGTATTTTTAAATTTCTCACCACAGTGGTCTAAATGATAAGATTGTACAAACTTTCGAACTTTTTTTCGTAGGTAATGATTTAATTTAATTATAAACAAAAGAAAAAAATTGTATTGTTCGGAAACTATACACAATGATAGTTTATTATAGACGATACGTCTTATGTGGGCACTGTCGTGGCTCTTTGAGTGGCGTTTATAAGCAACTTCATTACAGTGCATGGGATTGGACAGGCACGATACTTGATAGGCATCTAGAGAAGACGTGCTAGGAAGATGTACCAATGACTGTGAGAGAGGTCGGAAGATAACGCCACGAGAAGTAGTCCTCGAAACGCCCCTATCTTCACAGTAGCGTTGTGGTGGGAGCAGTGTACACTTGAAAGTACCCACACACAGCGAACCGGTTCTGGACGGCTCCAATATACTACCAGGAGGAAGGATAGTTTGACTGTCTGACAGCTATTGACAGAACCAGAGGCTTCCTTGCCCACCATCCAGAGAAATTTGGCAACTTCGCTATAGCACCACATCTCTCTCTGTCGTATTTACACACTAATCTGCAGTGAGTATTTATGTTTCATTCCACTTTCACTACCTAAGTTTTCACTCGGAAGATTTTTTGTGTTTGTAATCAACATTTCGAGTATACGAATTCAGAAACGTCAAAACACATCACACACGTAACTCGCACAAACGTCAATATTGTTCTGGAAAGTTCTGATATATTCAGGAAACAGAAATTAAAATATCGTTGCAAATTAGATTCTACTGTCTATGGGCTAGAGTATATTTTTCGTCAAACAAATGTTTTATGCTTAAAAAGAAATTGTAATAAATATTTTTCTCTTTTAAAGCAGCATTTATATATGGTTTAATAAAAGTCTTTAGAGTTGAAATAACAGCGCTTACAAATTCTGCTTCATGTGGTGTTTTACAGGTATTTATTAACAGCTGATTTCAACTGTTATCGGAGTTTTCTAACTGCAGTTATGTGCATGTAAATGCTTAAGGAGAGTGTACATACCCTGAGTTAAGTCTATCTACCTGTCTCGAGACATACTGTGGATGGATTTGTAACCTTAACTATCAGTACGGTCTGCTCGCATCACGAACGTGGTTTTCATATGACCAGTACCACTTAGGATCCGTCACGATTTATGAAGACTTTACATGAATGCCACACCACGAAACACAAAAGTTATATTTAATGCCGGCGACGTAGATTTTAAAGCTAAATTCAGCACATTTTCAGTATTTACAAATATAAAAAAGCTCTTACCTTTGTTGTTCATAAATTTAGATAACCGTTAGTGGGCCAGTGGTACGCTTTGGTCATACATGTCAAGGATTTAAAATCGTCGCTCTTCAAGTGATGAACATATCTCCGATCATCAGTCTGTGGTAACTGCAGAGAAGCTGTACTATTTATATATTTTTCCGTTCATGAAATATAAAATGTTCAGCAATAGAAGTTTTCAATTTACTTCCCACTTTCAGTAACTTGAATACCGAGCGCGTCATCCTCATTTGGTTTCCCCATGGCTTACGTAATTGACTCCAGGTGAATGCTGGGTAATACAGATTATAATCGATTCCTTCCCCGTCCCTGTTTCTCTAAGCAACTTGCTCCCATCTCTAATGATCTCGTTGTCGACGAGATCATCAGCAAACTTTAACGTAGACAGATTACTTGCAGTAAGAAGCTAGACATGCTATGAAAACATTTTACTTCTTATCCGACTGCCCGACATGATTATTATCATTGAGAAAGATTTCATTTAAATCACAGTTATTATTATTAAATTAAGGAAGTAGTCGTGGCTATTATGAAAAGTGAGCTTGGCGCTTGCGTGACAGAGGAATATAATAAGCATGGTGCTTTAAATTCAGTGTTGAGATGAGAGATTTTGACAGCTCTTAACAACGAGGTCTTGAGAGACGATATGGTGCGTTAAAGTTGACGCTTTATTATATTTAAACTTTTGCTCTGAACAACATTTTCAGCAACAGGAATGCAGGGACAAACGTTCCTTTAAATTACAGTGTAATTTATTAACTAGATATAAAATCAATGATATGTTTATAAAAATTGTTTGATAAATTTAGCTGCTTATGTGCAAAACATGTGTGCTTTAAAACTATTAATTACACTAAAACTATTGTTTATTTAAAATAAAACCTCACGTTATATATTATTATTATTAACAACCCATCGTGAATCTCTTTGACCTCTTCGGCTTAAATACAAATGAAGTAAATTGGAATAATATTTAGTCTTAATTTAGCATAACGGCTTAAGCTCGGAAAGTTATGTCACTGGTGAGAAAACATTTCTGCGTTTGAAAAACCACTATGATTTCTAAACATTTCATTTACAATCAATCACAGTACAGCAAACGGTTTTTGCCAATTTTTTTATATTTCTATTACGACGAAGTATTTCCAGCCATATATAACTTACTAGTAGAAAGAACAAAAATAAAAACTGAAAAGTTAAAATTAATTAATTATTTTTTACATTTAACATTACCTTTATCTGCATCCCAGATAAGGTTTTAATATACAGTTCTGCATTAACGACACAAACTAGGTTACTTCATAGTAGTAGCATGAAAAAGAAATAATAAAATAATTCCTGCAATTTCATGCAAGAAATCACTAGCGTATTTCTGCCACGTCCGTACTGAGAACACGAGAAGTAAGGAATTATTTATCCTTGTGGTCCAGGAAATATGCAATGAAGTTAACAAATCTTAAAATGTTTATATGTACACTCAAAATTTTTTTTGTGCATTTACAAGAAAAAGCCTTGGAAACCCAGTTGCCAAGAAAGTCCTTTGTAAATCTAAAAAGAGTTTTCTTGTAAAGTATGCAAGAAATTTATTTGTAATATTACAAATGATGGCCTTGTATTACAACTGACCTTATTGAAAAGTGTAATGAAAATTATATTTTTTCTTATAGAAAACAATCGTGATAAATTATTAACAGAGTATAACCTAAAAAAAATATTTCAAAATATAACTTACGAAAAAAAAAATTAATCTCTGCCAGCAAGAGCACAGGGACTAGAATTTACCTCCCTTGTAGGCCTATATGCTCTTTAGCAGTCACCCTTAACCACAAGACCAACTTAACCTAAGAGTAATAATTTATTTTTAAAGTATACATATCTGCAAGTACCTACAAAATATTAATGAAGTTCTTAAATAACAATAGGTACATTTATTTCATTTTAAGAGTTCTGTTGTACAGTTAAGAGATTTGGACGGCGCTTAGTAACGAGGTATTGAGGGCCGATTTAAGAGTGCTGTGTGGCTAGCAAACGTTGACAGTTAATGAATAATACGGTCACGTTTTATAGAAATTGTCTTTTTATTATGATTATTTGAGATGTGTTTTTTTCTTGCGTTATTAAGACTTGTAATAACCTTTTTCTTGTACGCAGCAACGGTTTACATCACCAAACGTTTTTGCACAATCAGCTAAATACGGTTTTCCGTTTTTGAGTGTCCGTCATTTGGCTAAGGCTCGTGGAAACGGGTTAGTATAGTACAAAAATTTCTTGAGGTATATTACAAACACGGCCTTTGTATTTTACAAGTGGTAGTTTTACAAGAGAAATCTTTGTTCTGCTACAAGCATTTGTAAAATTACAAAGAGTTTTTTAGCAAAAAAAAAAGTTGTTTATAGTGTACGTAGCCTACAATAACACATACGTAGAATCAGCATGTCGATTAATTATAGAGGATATAAAAATAATGTAATTCCCCATTTTCCTTTGACATAGCATAAAGTCACTGTGACTTAGTATAGTACCTCGTAGTCCTTTATCTTGAACCTGCTAATATTAACATTCCGTTTTTATTGATGGCACTCTCATTTTCATTTGATGTTTTGTTATTTATTTAGAGAAACAGTTATTGTTGTCGTTTTTCACTTATTAGTTACGCAAAAATGAAGCTGATTCTTCAATATCCGCATTGTAATTTATGTCATATATTTTTTCTGTATGCTTGCACTCTTGAATACGTAAGTTATTTTAATTAGCTGTGTAAATAAGAACACAAAAGATAATGGCACTTGTACGTCCTTGTCTTGTGATAATACAATTCTTCGCTCGTGCAGTGTGTTGAGGAGAGCCTGTTTAACATTCGGCAGTGAGTGAACTATAAAACCTGAGGAGATTATTGGTTGAGGCTCTGCCTCTCATCTGACCGCAAGCGCCTGCTCGATAACAGTGTCACGACCGAGCTATTTTCATTCATCATTGCCGCCTGTATAACTGGCTCTCCCGCTTTTACTTACTGCAGTTTCTTTTATCTAGCCGCCAATATCGATTACCGATGAAGTACTGGCCAGTAACTCACCTAATTTACTAGTTGCACACATATGTGTGAGTCGGATTTTCCCACTTAATTGAGTGAATTAATGGTTCTTTAACTCACAAAAGCTAACCGTTGTAAATGGTTTATAATTTGTATCAAAAGAACGCCACCACGTCATAGTACGAGGAATTCTAGACAGCAATAAAACAAACATGATGCGCGAAAAGGAAGTACATACGGTTAGCTTTTCGTAGTTACGTTAAACCACTGGTTTGTTTTCTGTCTGACAACACGGTAGAAGAGTTATTCACCTTTCACAGAAATGTTGCATTACATTAGCAAACAATACTTACAAACGCGTCACTATAAAAAAAAAATGGAATACAAACGCGGGGCATCTAGTCCTACATTTAATTTGCTCACGAATCAGAACCGTCCGAAATACAACAGATATTGATACTGCGGGGAACATCGAGCCTAGTGGCGGACGGAATGTGGTGTATTAGGTTCCAAGACTGCATTGTCGTGTTTTGGAGATGCTTTGGATGATTTTGCAACCTGGATAAGTAACTGAATAAAAATATGTATGTGTACATACGGCCTACGCCATTTGAGAGTTTCGATGTAGGACGTCGAAAACACTGAATATAACATATGAACACCCTGGCAGCAAAAAAATATCCGCAACAGAATTTTTCAAGACCACGATCCCGGACGGCTGTGCGAGGAAACTCGCCTCTCCTCCAAGCACGAAAATCTGCAGCAATTACCAATTGCAAGACAGCGGAGCGTCCGTGTGCCTCACTAATCGGCCATCTATACAATAAATTCTAGTACTTCAGAAATATTAATGACTCACTTATAAATACGTCATTAACAACCAACCATGGAAAGATATATAATAAAAATTATTAAACTATTTATTATTAATTGTGTGGTTAGTTTCGCAAAACTCAATTACGCTAAAAAAGTTTTATGATAAAACATGTCTTACAAATTTTCTCCAAAAATAATATGTTTTATTTAAACATAACATAATAAATACAAAGGAAGTAGAACTTTAATATAATAGAAGCAAATACTAATATTTTCTTTTATGTTCCTCTGTCTCCATTATTATTGTTCACGAATATATTTTCATATACTTATTGATTGAACATATCAGTTACAAACAGGGACAGATTTCACACTAGTAACTTCCCTCCCAGAATACACAGTTCTTCCGCTACTTCATCGGGTTGAACCAAACCAAACCCTTCAGCGTCCGAGCTACGACCATCCAGCCACATTGAAAATCATCAACATCCTCTGTACGTTACCACCCGTTTCCTCGGCATCGCCCTGGGTTACTAATTCACTTTCATCCTTCACCTCACCCTAACAGTAACCAAATTCAAGGCTCTGCTGAAACAAGCTGGACCTGTACTCGGAACCTTATCTGGCTCCACACTCATCAGCCGAATGATAGTATTTCTATTGCACGCCATTCTACGTCTCATCTGTCCTTGTTCCACATGTATCGATTCCTCGCTTCAGGATTTCACCCTTCCTTCCGTGCTATCTTCTTCGGCATCGTACACCTTATAGCGCAACACTCCGACAGATGCTATTACGCATTTACGCCACTCTCGCCGTTTTCGCCGACCTAATCAACAAGATACGGCCCGTGACCTGGGTGCGAAACCAGCTAGGACTCCACCCTTAGGCGCTCACTTTTCTGAGCCGATCACCTGTGAAAAGAAGACACCGAATACGAACACCCAAGACGTCTTCAATGACAGACCAGCTGGATGACGTCAGCCCAGCTAACCTTCCACATCAACATGCCCTGAATTAAGCCGGTCGCCTACCTGGAGTGATTTTCTCGTTAGAAGCTCAGAATTTTGAAAATTATTAGGGTTTTGCCTACTTTCCCGAACTGGTTACTAACTTTAATTCTCTGCCTGTTTTTAATTACTTTTATGTGTATTTTCTGCTACTTACATTTCAACAAAAGAATATATATTATTTCTGCGCTGGCATGTTGACTTGTATCATTGTTTCTTTGTTTGTAATTATTTATTTATTTTCTTGTAATTATTCCTGTTACTTGAATAAAACATTTATCCATTATTTAATCAAAATGATATGAGTGAAACTGCCATGTGCATGAAACATGTCCTCGCAGCTACTCGCAAGGCTCTCAACTGGTGTACAGCGTTCTCGTTGTACTTCATGTACTTATGGGACTTTCAGAGGCAACACTGTAATTTTCCTGACGGCAAGTGTGCAGTAATGTTCAATGCAGGTTCCTATCACAGTACCTCTCGTCTCCGAGAACTATGTTTGGAGACACGGCAGTCTTGAGAAGCTGTTTACGATGATGTTGTACGGCTCCAGTACTTATAACATTTTGAGCATTCGCGATATTTTGAAAAACCACTCGGTTCTCATCTGGGTATGATTTATTTTCGTTGGTAAATATATTAACGACACGTGTAATAGATCCGTAAAAAAAAAAATAAGTGTTTTTCAAACACATTGCAACGTAGTTAAAGCAGCAAGCAGACGACCGCATTAAGAACATTCCCACATAGCAGTTAAGGAATAGTATGTTCTGTTGTCCCTATAAAGGGGGGGGGGGGGGGTGACACCGGAACTTTTCGGAGCCAGACGCCCCGCGCCACTGTGCCAGAACATATTTTTCCTAACTACTCCACATCAACAGCTCAAACCAAATACACCAGAGACAAATACCGGGCAGCTCTATACAAATAGAATAGGCATGTGTGCGAAAAAATTACCTAATGGCAAGAGGTGTTACAAGTATTATATGTCTGTAAATATTTCAAAAGTTATTTACTATTATCATTTGTCAGTAATTATTTTTCACTTCTGAAACATTTGACGTATTGTGAACTAGTTTTTGGCGTTTAAGTTTTAGACATTGTTAAATAAACTTCCCATAGAGGAAATAAAGTTTTGTCTTCATATCCACCATGTTGGTATCGAATTATTAATATCAAAAGAATCATACTAAAACGGAGTTTTTCGCACAAAAGCGCTGTTTTTGGATGGTCGCTGATCCCCCATCCTTCCTCTTTGGAACCCTCCCCACCAAAGTGCTCCCTTCTCGCCCCTGGGAGGAGTTAGAGAGACTACGGTAGTATGTTTTCCATTTTGTGGGATTGGGGGTGAGTTTTTCGCCCTCGAATCGGCCTGAAAGGCGATTTCCTTCAAATTTCGGGGAGGGGTGCCTTTCCATGCCCCGCTCTCCCCCCGTTGGCAGTTAGGGCCTTCGTAAGCCTAAGAACTAAGTGTTAAGTCTTAAGTGTTAAGTCTTAAGGGTCTTAAGTCTTAAGTATGGAGTCTAAAGCCTTGAGTCTTATGTCTAAAATGTTAAATCTTGCTGTCACCATAATTTCTACTGCATGTCGGGATGTGCGACCGGGCAAGTGCCAAAGTTCCCAGACGACATTTCACCGTAAATACTAATTCGTACGGTTACCTGCTTCACCTATGGTGGCTCAGCCCGCGGTTTCCGCGGGCCCGACCCCTTGTAGTTCCATTAATCAAAAACGAAAGTTGTCGGTGCGGAAACCGGGAAAAAAAAGGGGAGGGTGTTGTTAATATATGTAAAAGGGCAATGAGTAAACACCTTGTACTCAGATAATATACCTATACTCATATTAACACGTTCACGGTAAGCCAGCTAGAACTTGACTAATGTGTTTCAAGGAAAACCTATTACGTATTTCAAGTAACGTTCACGTGATGGAAAAGCTTGCCAATGTTAATCTTTTGCGTGATACATAATACGTGGTTCTGTACCACGTGATCTCGCTGACCAATCACATATGGGTTTGGTTTTTATTTTCACAATGTCGTCTGCTCACATTTCTAATGGATGAGCCGCATGTGTAATTTTCTCCAGGAAATGACAACGAAAGAGTAAGAGAACTTAGGCTAACTTTTTTTAAATTCGTAAATATTTAGGGAGATTTGTATTTCCACTGGTCATTAATTACGTTTCACAGAGGTGTAAAAATGCTTATATGAAAGACAGAATGTTTACCATTAAGTTTTAGATTTATATTTTGCCTACTTCGTGAAAAACAAATATTTTTTTCGGCAGACCGAATTTATTGCACTTATATTTATTCCATATAAACGAAAATTTCGTTCTGGAATTTCTGGAGAGCCCATAATTGTTTTCAAAGTTTGCATAAGTCACGAACGCCAGGCCCGATCTTGACTTCAACAGACCCCAAGCTTGCCATGGGCAACAGCCCCTCCCCTATTCACAGAGTTCAGATCTACCAGCCTTTGACCTCAATGCTATAATTAATATTACGTTTTACGTAAAAGTGGAAAGGTAGCGTAATGCATGTTACGTGTAACGTTGAGAATCCCGTCCTTAGGCTACGACCTTCTTGAGATTCCCGCCCAGCTCTCCGCATGTAAGAAATATGGCGGGCGCTGCCGAAAATTCTCCTGCTTCATCCGCCAGTGCCTTTCTTCACTGACATATCTAGAGATCTGGTTCAGGGATGACGGAAACCCATCGCTTCGAATTACGCAAGTTTGTTGTCAGAAGAGTGTTCATCATTTATCAAAATAACTTGCAGGAGGAATCAACTGCGCGGTGAGTTTATTTAGACCAGTGGCGTGTAGTGAGTTTATTTACAGGGTAAGCAGTATAATATTCCCACATATTTGAGTGTTTTAGATAACATTTGCTAGTGCCGGACTATGGTTCCATTTTCAATTTCTACTAACAAACGCAACTTCTAACTTTGCTTACTCTCTAAGTGTATTTACTGTTCTATAATACCTAATATTAGTTATAAAAACGGAAACGAAATGAATGTAATAATAATTAAACTGAATATTATTTAGAGAGCATATTACAAATTATTAGAAACTCCCGTTCTCCCGTTCACTTTCATCCACTTACCTAGGAAAAAGGAGGACTGGAGGACGCAAACAGAACGGATGCGAGTTACCATGCCGAAGGAACGCTGCAGGGTAACTCTCTTGCGAGTTCGATTCATCGCTTGTCACTCCCGTTTGTGGGAAAAAAATCCTTTTTAGCAGCACTATGTGTGTACAGTACGTGAGTTACGAAATCTCGGTTTCTCAAATCGGAAACGGGAAACTCAGAATTAAAACTGTTTAAATTTTAAGTTAAGGCGAAAACTATATAGTGCCAACATTTCCAATATATATATGGCAAGCATTGCTTACCTTGGGTCTATGGAATAAACGATACTGATTTAGACTCACTTTCTCGGTGCACTCTCTGAGGCAGGGCGCAAGGTCTTCGTGAACCTGTACATCCTTGCAGCGACAGAGACCCGTTCTTCGAATCAGGAATTGTTAAAGGACGTAGACAACCCCGGGCAGATGCCCCGCGGCCTTGAGCCAGGCTAGGCGACAGTCGCCGCAGAACGCACACATGCATTCATAAACAGAACATAAAGCCGATGTGACGACCCGGGCAGGCAGATTCGCCTCGCCGGCGTCGGCGTCTGTGACGGGACGTCGCTACCCGCCAGGCGGCGCGCTGGAGTCTTTGCCTTGACATATACAGGCCCGCAGCAAGGTGCGGGGGCCAGCCCGGTCGCACGAGATCATCACTGTGCAACACGGAATGCCAACCGCGGCATCCTGATCAGACACGCCGGATATGCGAGGCCTTCTCATGACCTGCTGCCAGACTGACGGTACAGGGAGATGGCGAAACGTCACCGTTCTCACTTTCGTACCGTTGCTCCAGCACAGGGAGGTGATACTTACAGCCTCTTCACTGCCAATTAAACACTTTAACGTCGACCTTCGAAAAAAAAAAATCACATCCCGTTGACTGTTTTAGGTTTATTCTATACTCAGGCTGGGAACAAAACGGATTTTGGCTTAGGCATATTTAATTAAAAATTTTAAGCTACGTTAATAGTAAAAGAAACAATTTCGCTTGGTTACGAAGTTATTCTATATTTGACTTATGTTTGTTGCATCTATCTTACTTTTTAACTTAGAAAATAGAGAAGATCTGGTACCTTGCCAAAACTAGCGCTCGCCTAATGGCGAAAATATTCCCTCTGCCAAACAATAAACATTTATCTTCCCAACCTGAATTGGAAGTTACCTCAACTGTATACAACGTGTAAAACGGATTGCAATACTGTGGTTGCGTGCAGAAGTGAAAACTGTGAACAATATATATATATATATATATATATATATATAGGTAATTTTGTATTATGACCAACTCTTTGTTCACAGCAGCCCCATGAATCTAGCGTATCGCATTGCAGATATGGTGACAATACGTTATTCCACTATTACTACATTTCATAAGTAGTTGCTGAATAATGTGCAAGTTAATATTCTTCGGCTTGCGGCCGAGTTTTAGAGAGTAGATGGTAGACACATTGAACCTCTGATGTAAACTCCGGCCATTCAACAAAGCGGTGTGGACTCCTATTGTGGACTAGCTACTAGTTGGGAGTGGCGTGGAGAGATTTGGAGGTCTTGAGAGTTGACGAAGCAGAAGCGAGGTGACATGGAGCAGCGCAGTAACGGGAGGGTGGGGGAAACGGGAGATCCCCGAGAAAACCCGCCCACTATCGGCATCGCTCGTCACGATTCCTACATGCGAGAATCCGGAGGTGGCCCTGCCGGGAAACGAACCCGATTCTTACGGGTGGGATGGAAGTAGTCTAACCACTATACCACCGTGGCCTGCCAGTCTTTCTAGAAGCATGTTGGTAAGTGTGTCGGTTAAAACTTATAATGTTAAGATGGGATATTTATAAAATAATGATTACAAAATTGTTTAGCTAAAGTTGGTCAACAGCCCATTTTTTTCTAAATATTGATGATGTTTTACGGTTTCGTGATTGTGTTGGATTGGAAAGGGATTATTAAACCCCCCCTCCCCCCCGGTGTATGCCAGAAAGCTTATCACGGGTCGGCTTACAAACTAACACTGACCTAATTTAAACAAACACTCACGATTTACCTTGGATTAGAATTCATCATGTTTTCTAGCATAAACATGAACATTTTAACTTAAAATATAAATTCGTAGAAATTTCAAAAAGTTAGTTTAGTACGCAGTTTGGTTTCATCTAAGGTGTTCATTGAAGTCATACAAGTGGAATGCGATAATACTTTTGAAATAAAACCATAAATCTGTTACAACTTAAACCACATTAACGTTTCAATATTACCTATCGGCGTAAATACTTTTTTTTGTGTTGATATCATTTTTGTCTTCATATCCAGCTTAAGAAGTACAAATGAGTTGAGATAACTGAAGGGTACTTAACAAATATGTAGATCTTTAGGGCCCATTTGAAGGGAGATCGAGACTATAAAGCTGATGGAACGCATGAGTGGAAGAAATAGGAACACTCAGACAAAACCCGCCTTCCAGCAGCAGCATCTGCTATGTTTCCCGTATGCAAGAATCCATCATGCCGCTGTCGGGAATCAATCCCGTATTGTATTCGTGGGTGGTCGGTACGTCAGCCGTTTGACCGTCCAGGCGCCTAAAAGCAGTATGAAGTGAAACACCTCGTGTCTGTTCTCTTTCCCAGGATCCCTGCGTGCAGTAAATCACCTAAGCAGATTGTTCCACCTACAGCGCCTGTTAAGATAATACAAGTGATCAAGAGCTAGAGGAAGACAGTCCTTTCAACCACTGGAACCAATCAGTTTTCCATGAAATAGCGACGTGTGTGACCTTGATAACTCAGGCGTCAACCTTGCTTGGCGAAGAAGCCAAACCAGAAATTGTTCCAGCCCCGAAGAACTTCGGGTTTCGATGATTTATTTGGCAAACTAGTAATTCACAGAGTACACCGTAATCAGAATCTCCTGTCACCTGGAGCCGTGTATTACTCAAAGTGCCTCACATGACCATGTGACCTAGGTCATAGCAGAAAATTTGGCAGGTTACAAGACCGAAATTGTTACAAAAAGCTTATTATCCAGGAAATAAATAACTAATTTAACAGGCGTTGTTAAATTTACTGCATGAGCAGTCCTGAACCAAACCTATTTCAGTTTTTTTTTTTCTTTCCCAAAATACGCCTCCGTCGAGAAAAAATTGTAACTAACATATGTCAATTGTTACTGGTTATAGGTACTTTATTGAAACCTGATACGATGCCACACGTACATGGTGGCTGTTGCAATATCGTCAATGTAATTTATATAAGTATTATAAATAGGTACACGTATAAAGCGAGCGAGTGAGTGAGTGAAGAGATTTGGGCGGCTCTTAAGAGCGAGGTCTTGAGACCCGATGAGGGTGATTGAGGTGGGTATGGAGCGGCATCGGAATGAAAGGGCGGGGAATCAGGAGATCCCCGAGAAAACCTGCCGACCAACAGTATCGTCTGGCACGATTCTCGCCGGGGATTGAACCCAGTTCGCCTTGGTGGGAGGCTAGCAGGCTAACCGCTCAGCCATTGTGGCTCCCACGCATAAAGCGGCCAATTTCAAAATGAGCCCAGACGATAAACACATACTTATTTTACGTGTGATAGTAAGATTATTTATACAGAACGTGACGTTCTCAAAAACAATAAAATTAAAAAGTTAACAATATAACTAATGAGCCTACTTTCCTCAACATATGTGCAACTAATTTTTTAATAATTTCTTAAAAGCTGAGGTGGTAGGTGGGACTTGTATCGTTGAAAGCAATATCATTGCAGATGAAACCAGAAACATATGCGACGGTAGTGAGACAATTACAAGTATACAGGAGACTTACCCGGTACTCGAACCCAGAAAACATCGTAAAATAAGCTAGTGGCAATCAACTGCATTACGGAGGTCGGATTCGAGAATCGACTTCAAATTTAATCAGTCCAATATTTCCAGTGATAGGGTTAACTAACCTAAAACATTTACAAGGCCGTCACTTTAAAAATAAGTGACTGAGCCACTTAAACATGTAAGTTTACGTGGCCTGCCATAGAGCTAATTGTGAGAAGAATTTAGTGAAAATAAATTTTTGGGTCCATAAGCTATTGCATAAAAACCTCCATATATTTCATGTGACGATTTTCATAAATGGAGGAGAAAAATTGATGTATTAGCACATTCGGTAACTGTCAGTACACAAACTTAAGCTAAAATCGATTTCATAGTTTTGTAGTTCGAGTTCACTAAGCTAAAACGTTGTTCCCCATTTCGACATAATATTCACTACCTTCTTATTGTGTAAATATACAATAAATTAACGACCAGGTAGCTTCCCTCTTCACATATATTAGAAGAATGTGCTTGGTCATATGTTTAAAATTCTGATGACGGTAGCATAGTTCTATTTGACCAAATGGCTTTCACGTCTGTTATTTCATACTGCGTATTTTCGTATATTCTCGTACTGTTGAGTTGCTTACATTTTTTGTAAGCTCCTTGGTAAAAATTGTTCACGATAAAGTGGGCACTTTTAAAACCAACTTTAGAAAAAAATCACCGCTCCTATCTGCGTATATTTTAACGGCACATTGACATGCATCAAGTAAAGTTGGTGGTGATGGAGGGAAACTATTTTCATGACTTAACGTCGAAAATGAAGTGTTGGTAATCATTTGTGATAACTGAAATGAGTTCTTTCGTTTACTGTTTACAGCATCTAAGTGTAAAAATGAGCATATTTTGTAGAATATTTATTTCTTTAATAGCTTCAAAATTTCACTTGATCGAAGCATGAATAAAGCGATGAGGCCCGTGGTAATGTTAATTTTACATAAGGCGGAAGAATACACAATGAGCATAAAAGTATATCTTAGGCGGGCCTTTCTAATGTGGTCAGTTTACCGTGAACAGCGTATAGCTGCGGCCACTGTGAAAATCGCGCGTGTGTGTGTGTGTGTGTGTGTGTGTGTCTATATGTACACACACATATATACACACCTAAAAAAATTTGAAAGTCGGTATTGCATAATTTATTATTTTCTTATTTATTAACGTATTCGTAGCATTCCAGTTATGATTGCAGAAATATTACGACTGTTTAAACAATTAAATATTTATCACTGTTAATGTAATAAATTGTTGCTGCGAATGATAAACTAGTGACTGTCGACAACGTCCAACTCGATACCTACCAAATTCCGAATTTACAAAATAACGAAATAAGGAAATTTTTCAATATGGACATGGCCTCAGCTGTCGGGAGGAAGACGATATGGGTGAGGAAGGATGGAGAGACGATGCAGTGGAGAAAGTGATGGCGGGGAATGCCAGCAGTGGGTGTCTCTTTCTTTCTCTCTCCTCCTCCCCACTTCCACGCATTCAGCCGCGTAGTACACAACCTCCAATATTAGCAGCATTCCGTGAGGTCATCCGTCTGTCCCGAGAACAGTTACCTCAGAGCTGGGCCTGTTTCACCACGCGGCCTGGAGTAGCCATCACAAGCGCTGCAGGTGGTTTTCCCTCCCAAGCTGTTTCCAACCCGGTATTTCCGCCAAATTCTGATGAAAATAAGAGACTTGCGTGCCTCGACTTACTTAACCTTCACATTAACGTGTACATTGATGTGTGTGAACTAGCGCACTTGCTCAGAGTGACGGATCCGCAACCGTATTAAGAGAAAGGGGCTACTTGAGGTGGAACGTGAGTGAGTAAGTTATTTGGGCGGCTTTCAACAGCAAGGTGTTGAGAGCCGATGAGATTGAAGTGAGGTATGAAGCAGCGCCGGAATGAAAGGGCAGGGGAAATGGGAGATCCCCGAGAAAACTCGCCGAGCAGAGTTATTGTCCGACACGATTTCCACGTGCGAAAATCTTGCAGCGATCCCACCGGTGATCGAACACGGTTCTCCTAGGTGCTAGGCGAGTAGTCTAAACATTACACCACCGCGGTCCCGAGGGGAAACATCTGCATTACTTTCAAACCCCCTGCATACTAGTATGCATGAAGTTTTAGAGATAAAATATGAAAGCAAGGATTCACTCAATAAGTTATCTAAATACTTTTAAAATTTTCCTGTTAGTGTGTGATATGAAATTAATTTACTAACAAAATAATTGGTAAAAAATAATTATATAATCTAATCCCGTTTAAGACAGAGCTCCAAGAGATGTGTTCAAACTCCATAGGCCCTCTTTGGATCCTCTCCCGCAATCACATATTTTCATATACGATTACTCGCGCATTTATTGGTTATTTTCTACGTCAAGAGCGTTGCATTTTGTATCCCTGAAACATTTCAAATCATTCTGAAACATGATAGTTAAATGTTGACTTAAGTATGGTGACTTTAGTGGACAATATCGCAAAAGCGTTATTTTCTGACATTGAGATTGCGATTACGAATGGCGGATGAATCATGATTGTGAGTGCAAACTTTAGACGTAGGATTAGAAGTAGTTTATTTTGTTAACACTTTTCTCATTGTCCCATTTAACTTCCCAGCAAATATATCACGAAACTATAAGCCTAACAAAATATAAATATTATCATGGTAATGATTTATTCCGTATGCCAAAATTTATATGTACACAACCAGCATGCATGTTTTAAAAAAATTTGATGTTTTCGATAGAAATGTTGAAGACACTTAGCGTCAGTTATTACTTCATACAGTTCAACTAATGCTGTGAAATTTCAAGAGGAATTAGAAGCCTCCAATAACAGAACATTATAAATTTTGCAATACGAAAACTATTGTATTGATTAATTTATACTATTATTATCCTAAGTGCACTATTCAATATACAAATTTACGCTTCCAACTGTTCGCTTCCTAGGTAACCACTTGATATAAATTCATGGAGTTCTCCACGCTGCAGTGTTTAGCAGTCCTGCAACAATTTACGTATATGCTGTTCACGATAAAGGGAGCACTTTTTAAGGCTCTCTCAACAGGTATTAACCGCTAATAAATATATATTTTTGCATCCTCAGGCATTAAATTTAGATGGTGGTGAAATATATACACTATGTTTATTGGTCGCATTACAATGTTTATATTAAAAAGCAGCAGGAAGATGGAAATTGGATGAAAGGAAAATTTAAGAGAGCCTTAAGAAGTGCTCACTTTACCGTGAACAGCCTATACAAACATATTCGGCTCACTGGTAGGGTCATTGTTTCTCGATCGTAATCATTTCTGTTTAGAAAAAAAAGTGAAAACACTTTTCAATCCTGGATGCCTTGAACATAATATTTCAATGTACTGCAAAGAGCAAAACAGTTTTCAAATGTATAGGAGAGCAAAATAACTATTCCTGAGTTTTTATTAATATTAGACGAACGTGTTTATTAATTATATAATTCGCAACATGGCATTCACATTTATTCCGAGCTGCAACCATGACAGAAAGAACGCTTTGGTTGATTTGTGGCAGTTTCATAAAATATATTATGGAATTCTTTGCTTAAAACCAGTTTCTCAACTAAAAGGTCCCATGTTCAATTAATGGTACAGCAAACAGAAGTTTTGTTCTGATGAGGCCGACTTTGTACGGTGACATTTTGATCTAAATGAGCAGGGTTTTTTTTTCCACTCATGTATTTCGTCGCTTGCTAACCTCGAGGGTCTCGCTCACCACCCCACATTCGTATGACGAGAATAACAAGCCAATGAAGGTTTGGAATTCACCAGAGGGCAACCCAGTATCATATCGACCGAAACGGACAGAAATGTGAACATTCTCTTGCCCTTTGTGTTGAGTGTGTGTTTAGCGTAATGCGAAACCTCGTAAATTACACACGTGTATTTCATCTGTTGCCAGACCATCTCTCTAGTCATCGTAATGACGAGTTTTTGCCAAGAGGTTGCGATGCGAGTGGCAGATGGCTGGCGTGGCTTCGTGCGCTAGTACACAATTCGCTCTACACACATGAAACGCTGCCTCGAAGTGCGTTCAGCCAGTGGCCATGAGAGTTTCTGGACAGTCATGTCATAACGTATGTCACTTTCGCTTCGTAAAAGCTGTTCACGATAAAGTGTTCACGTTTGAAATCAACCTTAGAAAAATGTCACTGCTGCTAACTGCATATATTTAATCCGGTGCTCTGAGTGACATGCGCCAGTAAAGTTGGTCACGATGAATGGAAAGTAGTTCCATATAACTACGTCGAATAAGAAGTGTTAGGTAACCATTTGTGACAACTTAAATTATTTATTTTCCTTTCTGTTTTTTGAATGCATCACAGTGTAAACATGAGCAGATTTGGAAGATATTTAATTTCCTAATAATTTCTTAATTTCACTGGACCGATGTATGAATAGAGTGATGAGGCCCATGGCAATGTTAATTTTACATCAAGCGTAAAACTACAAAACGTGCATATAAGTAGATCTTAAGCAGGGATTTCAAAAGTGCTCATTTTGCCGTGAACAGTCTAAACCAGTTTCATTCATGTATATTCCATAGTATAGTAGCTGTCAGCATTCTGTTTTTTTCTCTGGTCCGTTTTATGCGTGCATCTTCGTCGAATTTTAATTTTTTTGCGGGTGTTCTGATTTAGTAAATTAATGGTTAGTGTTTCACAGTATGATCCCAGAAATTTTAGTCAGTGGGCGTGGAGGCATCACTTCTGGTTTATCCTTACTGTGAATCTCTTTCAGGAGTCGTTTTACAGGCACTCACTCGATCATGACTTGCTAGAAATTTTTTTTCGAAGGACCGAGGTCTTAATTTATACACACTTTAATAATTTAAACATTGTTTTGTGTAAACATGCATCTTGAAATAGCGTGAAAATTAATGTGTAAGGATATTAGATATTTATGTAAATTTTCTAGTATAATAAATTTCATAACACTATTAATTTTCATTGCGCTATAATTCAATCTTTTAACAGAACACAACGTGTATAGAAATCATTATTCTTCTACACTTAGACGAAATTACTACACCTACAAAATCACGTATTAATTTATACCGGACACCAGATAGTGAAAGCAAAGTAATTTATGATATACTGTGTTCACTATATAGTTATAAAAATTTTTACATTTATAATATTTTAGTGCTTTTCTTTAGTGTCTTAAAAACTCATCAGTGTGTTTCACCCACAAATTGAAATGTCACGAAGTATTTATTTGTAATCGCATAGTATAAATCCATTGATATTACCTTCAGTACATCGCGCACCTTAATAGTTTTATTGCAACACATTTTATTAAGTATTTTTTATTTGTGAAATTCAATAGCAAGAAATAATTTTCGCTGTAAATTAAATTACATTTTCTTCTAGACGAAACATTTACCCACCCTTCATCGCATATTCACACCCTTAACTTAGACACAGCTAGGGCTCCTCGGAACGTTAACTTATATGCTGCACATCTAGCAAAGGTACAGAGTGAATACCTGTAAAGTTTTTAAAGAAGCGCTCATTTGTGATTCGTATCGTTTCAATTTCGTTTGTTCAACTGGGGAAAAAAATCCGCCTTTGAGCTCTCAAAGGAAGAATATAAATACTCTAATAAATTAAACTGAAGTATCTAAACACGTACTAATTTGTATTGCTTGAAACAGTTTTCATGAGCGAGATCGCAGTAAGCATCCTGGCTGGCTGCAAACGGAATATTTGTCCACACTTTATACTTCGTCCACGCTCCAGAAAAAATGGCACTAGATTTTCTTATGCCTTATCTTACCATCCACACTCTTTTATTGATTACGTTAACATTGTGATTAGCAAAGGGAGAAGTTCCTGTCAGTCACATGATAAGAACAGCGCACTTCAGTCTTCTTCCAGATGAAGGGACCGCAGTGACGCTGTGGCTAGATGCAAACAGGATTCCATTCTTGGTGGGGTCACTCCCGATTTTCACACGTGGGAATCGTGCCGGATGAAGCCGCTGGTCGGTGGGTTTTTTTTCGGGGATCTCCCGTTTGCCCTCCGCTCTCGCATTCCGGCGCTGCTCCATACTCACCTCGCTTCACCATCATCGACTCAAAAGGCCTGGGTGTTAAGAGCCACCCAACCTCTTCAAACACACTATCTCGCTTTCTTTCGGGAGGACCCGGGTTCGATACCACGCGATTACACTGGCATCCAAGGAACTGAACCAGCGTCGTAATGGGAAACCACGTAGTCATTAACACATCAACGTATCAGGACTTTCCTGCTCTTAATTGTAAATAATTTAACGTAAACAGCAACTGTTCTACAGTAATAAATGTTGAAAACTATCCAGGAAAATCATTGCACAGCTTATTGTATTAATAAAAAAGTAGTTATAAATAATAGCAGTCACTTGTAAAAGGAAAAAAAATTAATTTTACCAAAGATAAATTCAGAAAAAAATATTCTAGTTAAAATTCTTTTTTTCGACTTGTCGGTTTTTTATAGACTAAGGAATATAAGTTCCTAAGTCAGATATAATAATAATTTTCCATGTGACTTGGAAAGGATACTCGATAAGAAGAAACAAATAAATAAATCAGGGCTGTCTAAAGTGTTCAATCAAATGCGAAGCAGCTTAAGTTCTTAGCCTATGTCAGTGAGGTGGCGCTGGTGCAAGGGCCATACCACTGGTCTCCTGCCGCGTCGAAACCATACCTGTTATTTTAAGGTTCTCGAGAAAGCAGCTGCCGCTCACGAAATCACGATCATCATAATATATTTCCGGTGATTGTTATTCCAAGTTAAAAATGCGTATTGTAAGGAAACCACCTGTAGTTTTGGAGAGCTAATGTGTTGTTCAAAGCTGCTTTCATGATCCGCGAGCACAATTTCAACACGACGAGTGAGAAACATAATGGGCGTGTTTATTACGAACAGGCATGTCCTACTTAACATTCGTGCACAACATGAAACCTATACCACACAGGTGTTGAGTTGCTCTTTGTTTGATGTTACGGCGTGAATTCACACACTTCCTTTATTCACTTATGATTGTATAAAGTTGTTAGAGGCAATACTTGGAACTACTTATAGAAAAAACTATTATATTTAGGTGTCATCAGACAACCAGGACTCCCAGTATGCCTTAGATGCACATATTTTAAAGGAAATACCTACTGGTCATTTACCAGTAAGTGGCCAGCAATGTAAGATATGTTAGTTTCACGTCTTTACCTCGAGTTTAAAAGGTGAATTTAAGTCTGCGGATACTTGAATTTATATTCTATTTATCACACGCGAACATGTAATTGGAAAACGCTGAAAGTGCCAAAAGTGTAAATTGTCAGCAACTACAAAAAACGACCTAACAACATCTGTGACAAATATACAATTACAATTATGGTATGAAACAGTAACATGTTATTAGCAGAAGTGCACTAAGAAAAAATGAATGTGAAAAATGTATAGTATGTCCAAATTTTTTTTAATGAAAAACGACAATATATTTGGACAACGATTAATGCGCCAATCGTTTGCTGTAGTGAATAGTGAATGTAAAGCAGATACAGTTTGGGAAAACGTCGTAAGTGCGAAAATCTGGAAGTGCCATATTATGAATGTGCCATTATATTTATTTCCAGAAAACGTTTTTCTATACAAGAAATAAATGATATGCATTGCTGAAAAAAATATAACATACCAAAGTATTTACAAATTAAAATTCATAACTTTCTGTTCTACACCATTATTTGTTGAAGGTAAATTAAACAATATTACTGTAACAAAATATGAATTATGAAAAAAAAAAGTGGATTGCGCAACACACGTTGTCGTGATAATAAAAGACAGATAACTAATTTTAAGTTAGGAAGATGTAGTTAATTAGGAATATGCCGCGTTGCAACACGTGTAAAAAAAACAAGCATTAAATATTAGAACAAGAGTAATATAAAGACATATAATCAAAACTATGAAAAACAACGTTGGTTAGATATGGTATGCGTGTTCCTCCATCATACTATTGTCTGAATTCACCTGGAGAAGATCCTTATAGATCTGGTGGTACTCTTCGTTGCGATATGGAAGTATTGCTAGAAGATATTTACTCTTTTACTTACTAATGCCACATGTAAAATTTTCCCGTGGTAACTCCTCTTCTGCTGGGAGCGAGTCCCAGGTGACGAGTTTTATCAACACATTTGTGTTCGTCTAACTAGCCTCTTCAAAAGTAAACGTGTCTTTACGATGCACGGTACCTTCTTTGTAACATTTATATGAGATGCCTTGTTTATTCCCAGGTTCTGAGTGTTTATATACTGCGATGCTAAAAGAGCAAAGTCAATAACATCATTTGTAGCCATAGGTATAGGCTGTTCACAGTAAAGTGAGCAGTTTTTAAGGCCCTCCCAATAGGCTTTAACCACTAATAAATATATCTTATTGCAGCATTAGGAATTAAATTTTGAGGGTGATGAAATGTATACACTGTGTTTATTCGCCACAAGGCAATGTTTATTTTAAAAATCAGCAGAAAGGTGGGATTAGGATGAAAGGAAAAATATGGAAGAGCCTTAAAAAAGTGCTCACTTTACCGTGAACAGCCTATATCACCTGAAAAGGGGTATTAATTCGGGAAGATTTCACGATGTCTTCTAGTTCAATTGGCACCATGTGTTTTGACACTTTGTGCCTCTTTCCGATGACCTCGAAGTCACGGCCACAGTCCATGAAAGTGTGCCTACTGACTAGATATTTCAGTTCCACTGACTCAAAGAATCCTTTACAGACAAAATCAATAGTATGATACGGTTCTTGTTTTTTTGCCGCACTATTGTCACACCAAATCACTAATTGTTTCTTCACACAAACATTACATCTAGCAAATTTAGATCAAACAAGTATCTACTTCATTTCCGTCTCTTCCTCCTATTCATTCGTGCCACATGTGCACATGTAGCTGTCATTTGTATCAGCTAAATGCTCGCTTGTATAGTACGTTGATGACTGTCTGGAGTAAAACAAAGAGCTGTTTGTCAAAGTAGGCACAAACATTACCTTTTGTGATTCCACGCACATCGATGCTATCTTACTCCCTGGCATTTTTGAAGAGTGCGAGTCTGTTCGCAAACAATTTTGAGCCTCCTCAGCTTCCATGTGATGTTGTTCCAAGTTTGTCCTTGCTTCAGTCTTTCCATTTTCTGTTGCTCAGCATGTAATTGTAGCCTTGCGTTTGCCACACTTATTGCACGAGTCCACAATAGAGTGAGAGAATTTAAGTTAGGGAAAATCTTGCTTAAAAGCATAAGAGTAGTAACCTGAGAGTGTGGATGTTTCTCCTTAAAAGCTCGGAGCAGGCCATTCATTTTTAAACCTGCACTTAAAAATTCACCAGTAGACTTTTTGCGGGAGTACTGGCTCTCATGTCGTAGAAAATAAATAACATGAGCTCGTTTACAATGTTTCTATAATTTTCGGTAAAATTTTTCTTAAATTCCTTTGAGTGGGGATGTTTCCCCGCCAATCAATGTATACTAAGGCATCTGCCTTCTTTTTGGATTGTGAAGTTTGAAGGAGCTTGGTGTTAGCCAAAAGATGTCTGTAAATGTTTTACTGCACCCCCGCACATTTTTATAGTTTCCAATAGGAACGGCATAAGATATATATTAACCAACCTCCTACTGGCGCTTGGCTCATCATACAGTCCATGACGATGACGTGCTATGTCCTGAGCGTGTGCTTTTCCCAACAAAATGTTTTTTTTTGTTCATTTCAAAGAGTTTTTACAATTCGAGGATCAGATGTTCTTTTTGATTTGCAGGAATATTTTGGAATGCGTAACGACATTTGCAGGTGACGGAATCACATTGTGATTTTTTTGCACTTCCATGTCTTCCTGAGCTTGTTTCATACGGCTTTCCTTTACGCCGTGCCTCCTCTCGCATCTCATTTGCTTTTGTCTTCCGTGTTGTTTGTTCCATAAGCAAAGTAACAAGACAAATGCACTTTTACATTACTGAACACGCACAACGACTAAACTCGCGAATGCCACAGCTACCAGCTTTCCGTACACTTCTCACTGCCGCACCTTAATAGCCGACTGACTGCCTTTCAAATTCGTCGTTCTCTAGTAAAATGCCCACAGACTTATACCAATGCGCTATCTGTCAGACGTCTCTAATCAAGATAAACGCAACATTGGCGCTTCCAGCATTTCCCATGCCATTGTCGTTGGCGAGTACATGGAACTATTTGTTATATTTTTGGCACTTTCAGCATTTTCCATTTACACGTCTTGCCACAACTGATCAACGGATGAACATTAGTGTTCCATGACAATGTGGCGGAAGAATACATAATGGGAATAAAAGTAAATCTTAAACAGTCTTCCAACATTTGCTCATCTTACAGCGATCGGCATTTGAAGTGTCGAGCGGAGATATTCTGGCGGCTATTAACAACGACGTCTTGAGAGCCAATGAGGGTGAAGCGAGAAGTTTATAGAGCAACGGCGGAATGCAAGAGCAGGGAGGAACGGGAGACCGCCGAGAAAACCCACTGACCAACGGCACCGTCCGGGCACGATTCCCACACGCCGAGAATCGAGCCCGATTCGCCTTGGATACAGAGTACTTACTTATACAGATGCGAAATAGCCTCTTGAGCCACACACGAACTCCAGCCGCATACGCCAGAAAAATAGCAATACTGGAGGAATACAGTTCGTCAATCAGCGCTTGGGAACTTACTTTCCAGCTGGCAACTCGGTCAATTTAAATTTTTTCTCATCATACAGTAGCCAGTTAGACACAGTAATTGTTCCCAGATCTTATAATAGCCAATCAGAGATTGGGTACGCCCACATCAAAGTAACCGATAGACTATATCACCTCTATGTACTTTCCCGGTTCTGCACCCTGGTGAGAGATAAGCGCACAAACCACTACGCCAACTGATACCGGTGTGTGAAGGTTAGATGCAATTTTTTATATATATTAATTTTTTCTTTTGATTTTGATGTTATATTAATTAAATAAGGCATTCTTTTTCTGCATGCAGCCATCCAGCTAAAGTCAGTTCCCAGTTACTTCCAACTTTAATGAAGCCATGATTAAGTTTTACTTCCAGGATATATCACTACCTCGTGCACACAAAGCTTAACCACGCACTGAGAGAAAATCGGACAAAATATTTGTTTGCATAGGGCCAAATATATATTTAGTAGCCCTAAGAAAGTATATTGTTGAGCAAACAAAATTTGAAAAGCAACAATAATACATTTGTTCGTCTAACAAAATACATGTGGGAATAAACAAAATCTCTGTGTTAAGCAAAAAAATATATATATATTCTGTCAACTAAATATTTTGTTGAATCAGCTGTATATATTTGTTTGGCCAATAATTTGACTGCCTTCGTTCGAAAATACAGCTAGAGAGTTTGTTTGTACTTTTTGTGACCATTAAGATAGTCACCGTGTTTGTTAGTTCATCTATTGATGCTTAACAATCGTATAAACACATTAATAAAATAATGCAACAAGAAACTGAAAGTAAAACTGTAAAAATTGAGATATTTGTTTGCACACGTTGCTCAATATTTGCAGTATATATATTTGAAAGCTTTCCGG
The DNA here is from genome assembly GCA_029891345.1 of Dryococelus australis. Taxonomy (NCBI): domain Eukaryota; kingdom Metazoa; phylum Arthropoda; class Insecta; order Phasmatodea; family Phasmatidae; genus Dryococelus; species Dryococelus australis. The sequence continues at coordinate 131,584,021 of CM056995.1, read as the reverse complement.
TGTCATCAATTGACACATTAGCTCTGCGATTACTAAGGCGTAGCCCTCAGACGAAGGTGATCTACGTTCGGAATTCGGTCGAACTTGTAAAAATTTTTTATATCGGCCCCAAACTGTTTAATGTACCTGTAGGCAAACAAATCTTTAGTTGCACCAACCAAATCTTAGAGTTTGGGGACAACCAAATGCGAATAACAAAATAATTTGGTTTCAGCAACGAAATATTACATTTCCTCTATACAAAAAATAATTTGGTTGCACCAAACCCTTCTTGTTTAGTTCGACAAAACCTTTTCCTCAGGGCGTCTTCTAGAAAATCACACCAATGGGATCATTCACCGCATTCGTGTAATCATATTTTCCGTAAGAACTATTTCTTACTAGATGTAGCTAACACACCTATTTTCTCGCTTTTTGTATTCATATTAATTATAAATTAAGTATTATAATTTTTAAACAAATATAAGTAAATGTTAGATTTAACCAAGGATAGGATACTTAATATCGTGGTAACGGAAGAGTAAAACACTTGTACGTGAGATGTATATGCTGTTCACGGTAAAATGAGCACTTTTGACATCCCTGCTTAAGATGTGTTGGTATGCACGTTGTGTATTCTTCCACCCTATGTAAAATTAACATTGCCATGGGCCTCATCGCTTATGCATGCGTGGGTCAAGTGAAACTGTGAAATTAAAAAAAAATTACAAATCTGCTGTTTCACACTTCGATGCATTAAAAAAAGACAGAGAAAGCGAAAGAAATAATTCAAGTTAACACAACTGGTACCTAACACTTTTTATTCGACGTTAAAATATGAAACTACTTTACATCCATTGTTACCGCAACTTTACTGGGCGCATGTCACTCAGTGCGCCCGTTAATGTATATGCAGGAAGGGGCAGTGACGTTTTTCTAATGTTGATTTCAAAAGTGCTCACTTTATCGCGAACAGCCTTTAGAAAAGAAACCAGGAACGTTATACGTAGGCTGATTTTTGAAAGGTTTGATTCGAAAATTGTGAAGAAACCGCTACAAGTGTGTATAGGCTGTTCACGTAAAGTGAGCACTTCTGATAAAGTGAGCACTTCTGATCAAGTGAGCACTTCTGACACCCTAGTAAATTCTTTATTTCTGACATTTTTTATTCTTCAACTACCTTCTTTTTTAAATAAATATGCCATGTAAGTAATAAAGACAGTGTGTAGATTCCACCACATTTGGAAGATAACGTCTAAGACTAAATTAAAATATAATTATTGACTATTATTCCAAATGACAGGGCTATTAAAAGTGGCAATTTTACCGTGAACAGTCTATAACGGCTCGTGTGGAAGGCCAGGCAGAGGCGACGTAAGCCCGGGGATCGGCCTGGATGAAGAAGACTCCTCGACCTCGAGAGGCTGCCGCGCCTGTGTCCCCCTCCCCCACCACCAAATCCCCGCAACGTGATGAAACGATGCGCGACACAGTGCCTTGTCGGCTGGTATCTGCCGCTGGGGCGACCAGTTTCACGGTCGAGGGTATAAATGCGCGGGTCCGCGCACCTTCGTCGTCATTCTCCAGGCGGGATCCTCTCCAGACACAACCTCGCACCATGATGAAGCTGGTAAGTAGTCTCTCTCCTCTCGAGGGCTGTTCGTCTCCAGGGACCTAGCCGCTGGATTATGTCCGTCTGTCTTTGCCAGATCTGCCGCGATTCCTTCTCCACACAAAGCGAGCGAGACAAAGAGACCGCAACTCGATGTTGAATCTAACGTTCTCATTTTCTTTGGGAATCAGTTAATATTGCGACCGTTAACGAGTAACGTAACGACTTAAAAGTCGCTGCTTTAAAAATAAATATAAATTATTAATCCGAAAACTTTTAATGAAAACGTATAATTTTCGAGAAGTGATATTTGTAGTACGAATTTTTTACAACTATTTGTAAAATTCAATGTTAAGTAAAATTAACTTTTCTTACAATAAATTCTCCGAAATTATTTCGCGTGTTAGCTACTTTTTTGTTACAAATGGGAGGGTACTATGTATTTACCCATCTGCATATCCATAGTACAATACAGAACGCTTTCTCTTAATACGCTTTTTCACGAACGCTCACATTATATTCCACGTGTTTCTTTGTATATAAATACAGCCACAATAACCAATTATAGAACTCAGTAACTTCCGTAAAGTAATGTTATTCCTCTCATTGGCACTACGCTGGCAGCTTTAATTTCTAGTGACCTGATTCCGCCTGTAGAGTTGCGGATCCCTGGTTCAATGACACACATGTACTGTTGTTCCTAATTGTAGTTGGGGCACTCCGTTACTCTAGCGCTGACTAGCTTGTGTACATAACAGTCCAAAGTCATCCGTTGCTTCTAGCTGTACTCTGATCTTCACCTTGGGAACATATAATCAACACTAATTGCGAGGGTTTTCTCAATCTTTCACTGACTTGCGCTACGACCGCTAAACCACACGTGACATGTTTCCCATTTTCATCAATCATAGCAAACAGCCAAACCACTTACAATTAAGATTTTTGTTTATGGTTTTTTTAATGTATCAAGAAGATATGGACAGGAAACTCAATTACATAATATATATACAACATGTTGAAAAAACCTTAGTTTAAATACTGATGAATACGCAAATATGTTCTGAGCTCCGTTCAGTGTAAAATATTGGAAAAGCATATAGTTCCAGGATACAGTGTTATAAGCATTTCTTACTGTTTACTAAACTACCTTTCTTGATAAAATAATATCTTCAAGTATATTAATTACAATTACCGAATCAAATCCACACTACATGTAGTGTAGTATGTGCATACAAGGGATTTTTAACATCCACCTAATTAAAAACTTAAAGCGATTAATTGCCATCCTTTATCGCTGAAGTATTATACCGGATAAGGCTTTAGAATAGAGAAATAACTGAATTCATTTGTGGGAGAAATTGTCGAACTGCGATAAAACCTTCCGCAAGTAGCAACATTAAACATATTTCTTGACAACGAAAATCCAATCGTGGTCCCACCTGGGATAGAGCCCAGATTCCCGACTGCAGACTTTCGAAGAGCGAATAATATAAATATTTTTTCACAAAAAAGTCGATATCGATTGTATAATTATATAGAAAACACTAATTTTTCATTATAGTTTACATCGTAGCCGTAATTTATTAATATATCGAAAGTTTTCCACAAACCGTTTTCCGTTTTGCAAAAGACAGAGCTATTCGTTGTTTCAAAAAGTGAGAATAAATTAGTTTTATATCGAACGCACTTTATAAGTGGGTAGCAAACACACGGGCTAGAAAATTATATTCCTTTGCAAAGTTTAAAAGAAAAAAAAAAGTGGCAAATCATTAATGTATCGTTATTTACGTAAACGCGTGTTTTACATTTGCTAAATATATGATAACACTAAGAGGTTATATCGCCGCTTACCAAGGCGAACCGGGTTCAATCCCCGGCGGGGCCACTTCCCAGATTTTCGCATTTGGGAATCGTGCCGGACTATGCCGCTGGTCGGTGGGTTTTCTAGGGGATCTCCCGTTTACCCCGCATCTTCATTCCAGTGCAAATCAGAAAAAAAAAATTTTCATGTCATAAGTATAACACTCAAACTGGTGATCACTGCAAATCATTTCACATTCTGTCACAAAGATGTCGGTGCCAGTTTACGCTATAGTAATAGGTTTACATTTGGTAATCAAACTACATCATGTGAGCACTATATATAATGGAAACGATAGGCTGTTGTAATATTTTACATGTTGCAAAAGAACTCACAGTGGATTTAAAGGATATGAAGAGTTCATGCGACCGTGCAATGCCGAGTCGGACACTACTTGGCAAGCACCTGCGCTAGGCGTTAGGCCGCACGATCGAGCTACATGCACACTAAACCATTGTAGTGTTTCTGTGTGTCGGAAAAGCTGCTCACGGAATTGCAAGCAATTTTAAATCAACCGTTTAAAAATGGTATCGCTGTCCATATAACTACTTGCAAGCTACAGTTCTCAGTTGTATACAAACTCGCAGTAATGTTGACTGCGAATTAGTTCAAGACTTAATGTAGTGTAGCACGTGCGAGGTTGAAATTAATGTGCATATTATTAACACGTTTACAATCCAAACTCTTTCACTTGGACGAAGCATGAAAAAAAAGACCATCCCCGTGGTAATGTTTATTTTCCTATAGTCAGATCCTAAGTAAAGATTTAAAAAATGCTCAATTAGCTGTATACAGCATGTGCGGCTTCCTATCACTACAGTATACCTTATATTAATTATGATTCCACATTGCACAGTATTTAAAGTGTGAAGAAAGGCTATTGAGTTAGTTTTCACATCGGGCCGCCTACAAATTGTTAAAACGTTCAACGAGCTACACTTACTTATTTCAAAGTCGTGACTTACATGTATTCTCGTGGAAATGTAACAAATTATATAATACACAATTATATTGCAGATTTTTGTTGGTGTTAGTTATAGATCACATTCAGATAGGTAATGCCATTCAAAAGAATGTGTTTTAAAATGTTTAGTTGATAAAATATTATATCCATAGGCTAACCTGACGAGACTGGTTAGATGCATGGTGTGAAAAAGACATAGAGAATGCTCCGACACGATGGGAGGATCTTAACAGTAATGCCCGAGCCATGCAGTCTGAAACGTGAGAGCATGTGTGTGTGTGTGTGTGTGTTGCAGGTAGTTTTGTGTTGCGTGCTGGCCGCAGCCCTGGCAGCGCCTCAAGCACCGCTACTGAAGCTCAACCCCAAGGAGCCCATCCCTATTGTGGCGCAGTCCAGTGTGCAGAACGAGGACGGCAGCTTCCAGAACAGGTACGGCAATAACTCGAACTCACTAAGTAACTGCGACACCCTGGATACACTTCTATAACAGTGGTCCTGCTCAAAACTGACAATGGCACATTGATATCGCGGAGATTTCAATGCTGGGTACAGACATATTCCACATATTTCTGACCAATGTCGTAGTCTACCATCTCCACTAGAATTCAGTAACTTCCCTAAATCATGGAATGTAGTTCCCATTTTTTATTTTTTTTTTGCAAAATTTGATAAAACGTTTATATTTAAGACCCAAATAAAAACATTTCTACCCGGGTCGAAATTTATTTTGCTAAAACGGCAACACAATTTATAGAGAAAGAAAAAGAGAATATTAATTTGCCTTCCCTTACCCTTTGTAGAGAGAAGAATATGTTAATGATAATTGAAAGATATTTCATTTGCTAGTTACAATGTCTTACAAATCATAATATTATGTTCGATGTAGCAGCCACAAACTATAGCTGTTTTGGTTGTACGCTTTTCAGCATCCGAAACAATAAATAGCTGCATAAATTTCACACCCGTATAGTAACAATGCTTTCTGTACTATCATTATAGTGACATTAGTATAATTGTTCTTTAGGTACAAGCTCAATTGTTTATTGATAAGTCATAACATTATCAGAAGCATTAAGCTATTTTTTATATTGAACCGATGCATAAACAAAATCAATATTTCTATGACTCATTGTCTTTTAATGTAGATGAGAATTTCGAAATACAAATTAGTAGACAACTATATAATATGATAAGCATAACATTATAAAATTATATAAGGTGTAAAGAATAAGATTATAACAATATCTAACACACAGTCAAAACACCATTTTTAATATTGAACCGATGTATCAACAAGATCAATATTTGTTTGTCTCATAGTCTTCTAATATTGCATGTGACTTTCAAAATTCAAATAAGTAGACAACTATATCTTGCGTTAAGAATAAGATTATAATATATATATAAAATATTAAGATTAAGATTATTATAATATCAAACGTATAGCAAACACACCATTTTTAATATTGAAGTGATGCAAAAATGTAATATGTTTAGAATAAGATCATAACAAGATCTAACGTAAAGTAAACACACCATTTTTCTCCAACTAGCAAGATTTCTAAACACGAAAATTGTGATCAAACGAACAACAGTTAAAACATTTCACCTAAAATTGCTGTCTCAGATTTTCTTTGTATATGACATGAATAAAATACAATATGCATAACCAAATCAACAATTATTTACAAAAAGGTTAATTACATATTTTTGTGGAGTAGAACACCATGTGTATGTGAAGATGTACTATGACTTTGTTGATTTATTGTTTTGACCGATTCAAAAAATTATTCCCTATCTTATTCAGTAAAATTTAAATTCTGACACATTCTGTACCCAATGAAAATTTTATTTTCATTTTATTCTAAAGGCTTGTATGTAAAGGCCACTTGTCATATATCTCACCCTTCTGTATTCTGAGACTGTCTCCGTCTTACTCTATTTTCTACCATTCACTGCTATCCCACCAGTGGCCATGTGCAGTATTTAATATATCCCTAGGTTAGCAATAATTTTGCTATCGCAGCATTACTGACATCTCATCGAGCTCCATCCTAGAGAGTTACGAATACAAAGATATAAAATCATTCTTGTGAAAGTCCAGAAGTATTGTACTCATAATGGGCACCTCAGATATAGTCGTATTCAAGGAAAAAATGTGGTTAGGTCTTTACAACACGTAAATATATTTAACTTGCAATCTTTAATGCCCGAGACTGAAAATTATGTTGCATATATGGTTTTCGTGAACAAATAGACGATATAATGTAGGCATGTGCATTCGATTGTAAATCATGATGTTTTTTAAGTGACACAGTTAAGGAAGATTACACAAAAATATACGCAGAAAAGTTTGTTATATTGTAAGCAAAGTATTGCCGGTAAATTAACGAATAAATATACAAGGTTGCAGAAAACTATCCTACAGATACAATGGGCAATACTAGTCAAAGTTGAAACATTTATTAAAATATGTAGTACGATCGAGTCTGCAGATATTTTGTAACTATAACAAACAGGCATAAAAACAGAGAGTTTCTGTTTTAGCAAGATGTAAGCAGGGTTATCTGTCGTTTCTCCAATTAGCCATCACATGGCATTTATCGCCAACATGTACATGTTGCAGCTACGAGAGCGCTGACGGCACGAAGGTTGATGCGGCCGGTCTTCAGAAGGCGGTGGGTCCTAAGGGCGAAGCGGGCACCGCCATCCAGGGCGCCTACTCCTTCTACATAGACAACGTGCTGTACACTCTCACCTACGTCGCCGACGAGAACGGCTTCCAGCCCCAGGCCAACTACCTGCCCACGCCGCCGCCAATCCCAGAGAAGATCCTCGAGGCGCTGGCCTACAATGCCGCTCACCCCGAGGAGGACAACCTCAAGAGGAAGTAGACAGACGACCCGGCACCGACCACCCTTGTGAATATCCCAGCGTCACTGTGGAGACATTGCCTGTCACAGCTGTCTCTGCTGCGACGTAGATACAGCCTCGCCATGTACTGCGTACATAACCTGTATATTCTCTTTTTATACTGCGTGCTCAATAAATGGCAACATCATTCATAACTCCTTCTTCTATAATCATTGGCAGCAACTATATCCTGTGTATCATCCAATTGTTACTATGCTAAAGAAAATATGAATACTAAATTAAATATAACATATACTACCAGGAAAACATATTATGAACTAAGAGTACATGTTCATTTCACATCATAACAACTATTCTGCTTATACATAAAACACAAGAAGTTATAAACGTGAAACAAGTACGTAAAATATTTCCTCCGTTTTTTTTTTGGAATTAGTTCCCCGTTTTTGCAGATACCTCGGAAACCTCATTGTTTTCCAGTGGCTCCTTCGAGTGGCGAATCGAGCAACTTGAAGATAGCTTTAGCTTTATTCCTTAATCGTCCTTCGACGAATAGACCATAAACCTAGTCTTAGGCGGACAAATTAACGTCTTTTGTGCATGTTCCAACATGGACCAATCTTAGGCCAATATAACTGTCAAATCTCATGTTCAATAGTTGTGAACACATTTGTGAATGTTGGGTTTCCTTATATTGCCCAACCTATTAAAAAAATAAAATATATATGTAATGATTTGAATATCTCCTGGAATACTGTTTTCTAACCTCAAACACTATCGATGTGTTTTGAGAGTATTGTTGGTAAAAAAAAAAAAAAAAAAGCAATCTACAGTTGTGTTGGAACAGGAAGTGTATACTATGCACCTGGCATGTACTCTCTACTTATTATTTCTTCTGCCATTATAACATGCTCACCACTCGTATCTGCCAGATATGTATGGAGAAGGGAACACTAGCATAAATTATTTCGTGTGGAGCTTTATGACAATATGTCAAAACGAATACGTTATAGAGATATCTTGTGACACGCAGACGAACCAACACTACAAAAGTCATTGAAACTTCTTACGACCGTGTACCCCCGCTTATGGAATTATTTTTAATCAGTGCTTACACTGAAACACATAGTTAAATTTTTGAGCAGGAAATAAATTACAACGTAATTTTGAATTATATATGTTTTCCAAATAAGACCCCAGTGTTCCAAGAATTTTGATTTTTGCTCAGTTTTCTTGGCACCATTGTAGTGTGAAGGTCTTCCGAGAGTGCCCAGATAACATTAATTTACATGTTCACAGTTCCTTTCTCCATTGCCATCATCCCTTTTTTTTCTCAGCGATTCGTGACATGCATATCTGGTTGCAGGCCAGTCGTGATATTTTGTAATGCCGAAATTCCTAATACAACAAAAATATGTGAAAAATATTATGATAGAAAACTCCCATTGGTTCAGCTGGCAATCCAAATACCTAATAGTCTACTGAATTAAAAACATATAAATAAATATTTATAAATGAAATTAATGTTATTCATATTCCGTTGATGCCAGAAATTGAATCAATTCGAGAACGTTAACAGAGAACAATCATTTATATTAACAGTTATAATTTATATCAACCGTGGCACGTAGAAAATATATTCATAGCTGAAATGAGACAAATTATGAAAATAAATTAATACACCAATATTAGTGGTTTACTTAAAGTTATCCATTTTTATGATAATTACATAAAGGAGGATTGTAGGTATACTCATCATTTTAACTCAGACAAATTAAAGTTGATGCAATTTAGGTTTAAATAACAGCATGAAATAAAATTATTTTATCACTGCTTCTCTGCAGAGTGAAAGACTGGTGGCATCCTACCTTCCTGTATAAGACACTGACATACAAAGATGTTGACCTGGCAAAAGCATGCAATAGAACCTTTCAGTTGATTATAAATTGCAGACATTTTAGTCCTTCAAAAGATTATCGTTCGCAGAAGTCTTGCGTCTTTTAAAACTCTGGTGCATTTTCTTCTGTGTATTATCTGTAAAATTTCTTGTATAGCGATCACTTTCAAAAATCAATAACCAGCTCATGTTTTATTCATTGCTTTATAAGATATTAATATTCACGTTTGAAATAAAAGTTATCTTACATAAATGTATTGTCTAAGACGTATACATCGTTAAAAATGCAACATATTATATACAAAGAAACGCGCACATCAAGAGGGGTGTGAATATGGAAATGGTCCAAACCAGTTTCCACAATACAGTATTTTACATATCACCTACATTAATAGCTACGTTCATCCGATGCTAACGCCGTGATGCTGTTTCTGAACTTTTTAATTACAGGGCGTGTGTACCACTGTTGACGATATCCAGATATAGCGTCGTGAAGTAAACCGACACCTGCATCTAAATATATCCTTTGCTAATAAATATACCGTTCCTTTTCCTCCCGGAACTTGTAGTGCAGGTGATTTATATTATTATTTCTCTCCACAAAAACAGCTTCCACATTGTAACTGAGTATATGAACAGTCCAAGATAAATGTCTCCGAAATTCGCGAAAAGTTATTGGTGGTTTATAAACAAATAAAACAGCCTTGGCCGCTGCAGGTTTGTTAATAAAAATGCCTCTTTATTCACGTAACCGACGAAAACGCTCATTCAACTAGTATTACTGGTTTAAGGCTGTTCACGATAACGTGAGCACTTTTTAAAGCTCTGCTTAAGATCTACATGTGTGCGCATTGTGTATTCTTCCAACACATGTAAAATTAACATTGTCACTAACCTGGTCACTTTATTCTTACGTCGGCCAAGTAAAACTCGAAGATTACTAAGAAAATAAATATTTTATATCTGTACTAATTTTTAGGCGTATTATGCATAAAAAAACCCGAAAGCAAAATTAATCTTTCCAATATTTAAAATATTCAATCTAACGCAGTTAATTCATTGTTAAGACGTGGAACTACTTTCCTCTCCGTCGTTACCAACTTTAACTGGGCACTATTTTCTTATGAGTGTGTAAGTATCTATAACGGAAATATAATCAACTTTCAAAAAAATGCTTCATGTTACAAACAGTTACAGTTTAATTGCCATCTTAAGGTTCTGAGTTTAAGTTTCATTAAACATCCTAAAAACGTTTATTAAGCATGAGCGGGGAAGTTCTAGGACTACTGCAGGCTCTGCGTCATAATGTCTTCATTTTAAGAAAACTTTCTGATTTAAATTCCTTACTGCTGTCACTCAACCAAGATTATCTTGAGCAATCTTTCATGGGTTGTTGTCGAAGCTGCGTCCTTGACTGCAAAATACGTGTATGTTCTGAAGAAATAATCAAGCTGACACACACTAATGAACTCGGAAATATTCGATGGGCACGTAGGTCTATATAACTAAATTATTGCTTCATTTCACAGTCCTTGATACTAAGTAATTAAATGAAAAATTCCACCTTTACGTTGATGAGAAATCATCTCAAATGCGGTGGATTTGCTGTTGCTGTTTTATTAAAATTATTAAAGAGTTTACAATTTTGCTATTATTATGAAAACTCGACGCATTGACGTAATATGTATTGAAGAACGTGAGGAAATGCTAAAGAAAATGATTTTTTGTACAATAATGTCACACACTAAATATTTAATGTAAAAGTATAGCTTCAGCGTATATATTATAGTGACAAAGTACAAATGGTCAAGTACTTTTCGATACATCTATGGTAGTGGTAGTATGCCAACATTTGCTCAAGAAAGGGTCAAATGTGTAGTAGTGGCGCTAAACATTCCCATATTTGCAGCCTGATATGTAACATTATTTCCGTACTATATATAGGTTTAAAACTTTCATTAGAGGTTAGGAGATTTACTAAAAGATTTTTTACAGCGTAGTTCAGTTGCACCGTGAAACGAAATTTATAAGTGACTTAACTTCATATTAGGCACAACTTGGTAGCTGTATTATATAATGTCAAAGTTCATGCAACTTGTATCGGATGACGTACTGTTGGCAAGCATACCAATGAAAACCACCACTGCCATCGCCAATTTTTCTTTAAGACAGAGTATTTTGGAGTTTGATTAAGTTAACTTATGTATACTGTAAGTTTCTGAACAATTAGTACTGATATTGTCATAGCTTCTTGATATATAAAATTCACAAAGCTGAATAGAATACCAAAAGTTTCGTCTTTACGGACAGATTTCCAGGAATATTCAAGGTAACAGATCATGGCAGTGCAATTGTCTTTATTGAATCAATCCAAAATGCATCGAAAACGAATTCGCTGTTGTTTCCTTTCCTGCTGAATAATTTTGTAATATTAGAAATATTTGTATTTTTATATGTTCTTTTTATTTCATTTTTAGTAACTTTCTCATACCTACCAATGTATTCACTGCGATTTTAATTTTTCGGGCAGAGTACACATTATAGAGCGAATGCAGATATTTAAAAGGAAAACAATATAAGTTACTTCAAGTGTATTGGAGGGCTTCAGTGTAGTTTAAAAAAATTCATATTACATCTTATGTCCTCGATCGACTATCCTCATTATGCATTACAATACTGCATAAATAATTAAGAAACCAAATGTGAGATCACAATGACAGAATTCCCACCTAGGAATATGTATATTTCTCAGAATGCCGTTTCATTTTATAGTGAGCTAATAAAGCACTCCGATGCCATTTTTCTGGGTCGATTTATTGTACCTGTTACATTAATGAATACTCTAAGAGTAACCGTTTTGTTGTAATCTTCTTTCCAGGTAAGAATTGTTATTTTTGTCAATTAATCTACAAATATTTGTAAAAAGAATATTTGCAACCACAAGGAAGCAACCTACAGGAATGAGACGTTGTTGCTAGGTTTGACAATGTCAGTCATAGAGATGATTCATATGAGTTTGACAGCACTTAGAACAGTTGGATGTTTTTGAGAGTGATCGCAACGCGCGGCCGAGGGAAGAGCGGGATGGTCATTTCGCCGTACTGGACGTCATACTGGTCTTGCAGACATTACCGCAGCACGCTGTTGGAGTCAGGGAATAGAGGCAGGCATGCACACGCGACACGCAGGATATCCCATACAGCTACAGATCACACCGAGGGACAACTGATGGAATGTCTGACATGCACGCAGTGCTCCAACTGCTATGGTCGCGGATATTCATGAGTAAAGGCTGGTCACCATAAAGTTAGCACTTTGATATAAACTTTAGAAAAATATCACTGCCACTGCTTCCATATATTTTAACTGGCAATGAGTGGCATGTGGCCAGTAAAGTTGGTAACGATGGAAGTGAGCACTTTGATATAAACTTTAGAAAAATATCACTGCCACTGCTTCCATATATTTTAACGGGCAATGAGTGGCATGTGGCCAGTAAAGTTGGTAACGATGGAAGGGAGAAAGTTCCATATCTACCCTAACGTCGAATAAAAAGTGTTAGGTAACCACTTGTGATATCTTAAATTATTTCTCTTGATTTCTGTTTTTTTACTACATATGGTCATACGTTCATTACTAAATTAAGTGCATATGGCATCGGAGCCGGAGCCAGAGGAGCCACCAAGCTGTGACGTCACCCGAAAGCCGTCGTTTTTTCCCTTCTTCCCTTATAATTTCCCTTTTACCACTCAAAATCTACAAAGATCCCCAAAAATGTCCCTTTTTCCTTTGAAATATCCCTTTTACTCATTTGCTAAAGAAAAGACGGCAACGAAATTTTCGTATTTTCCCTGAGGAGGGGACCGGGATCAGCGACTTTGAGCCAGAATAGCCAGACTCAAGACTCTCGATCTTTAACTTTGACCTTTGACCTTTTACATCAAAAATCCAAAAACATCCAAAAATAAAAAAAAAACGAAATATTCCAAAAAGTACTATTTATATTTACCACAATTTTATAAAACATTTTATTAAAATGCATCAAAATTATTTAAAAATTTACAAAAAATATTGTAGATTTTTTTTTTATAATCTTACATTTTAAAAGGTCCGCCCAGCACCACGCCTGGAAGACGACTGTCACCAATTGCTATTGGCTGTTTGGTCATCTCCACTCCCCTTTCAATAACACATTATATTGTATGTTATCGTCTAGTTTTTTTTCGTTTGTAATTTGTTTTTTTGTATTTTGTTTCCTAACTTTGTTGGAGTAACACCTTGGATTTCATATGTTTTCATAACCTAGGTGGCACTAGTGTAGTAATTCGCCTATCAGGAAGCAGCTATATTGTTCATGTGTTTTTTTACGTATACGTTGCGCTGTGGGCCCCCGCCAATGTTTTTCATTGGGTAATTAGTCAACTTTGTTCTATTCCATCTATATTAGATTCTATTTTCAATAATATTTTGAATAATATTATTACATCATCTGTATACCTATATGCATAAATTGTTAAGTGTGTGTTTTTATATATATAAATATTATATATATATATAATATATATATATATATATATATATAAAAATATATAATATATACTGGTTACACATTTAAAGATGTACAATTGTGAAAATTAATTTTAAAATTTCATAATTCTACATAATACGACGGTTCTTTTTACAATATTTTGTAATTAGAATTATTTTATTTCGGTGCTCTTTACATTTTAATTACATTCTAACAAATTAGGTAAATATGAACTTAACACTCTTATTTTTTCACACACATTTTTCTATTCAATTGATTTATTACAGTCGTTCTTGCACTCTAAAAAAATTACTATATTCTTCAACATATATTCATCTCAATATATGCAACTTTGTTTTAGGTTACAGTCCTTTATGCATCTCGCTATTCACACTCATGTTGTCCTTGTGCGAAAATATTGGGGCGCTTGTTACCCCGTCACACTGTGCATGACAGGTTAGGTATGTAACTACAATTTTGAGGAAGTACCGTAGTGACAAGAGATCTGCTTGCGGCAAACCTGATACCGAGGCACTGAAGAAAAATGCACTTTACCTTTGTAGGTCATTTGGATGTCTAAGTAAACTGTCGCTACGGATGTACTGCTTACCACGCCTATCATACAAATATGATATGCAACCCCCATTCTTGTCACAAATAAAGTGATCATGTCGTCGTGCATTGCGGTTGACAGTAAATGTTTTATCATTAAAGTTGCATTGATTACAACGTAGTGGTCTGGGTAAATACTTAGGCGGTCCAGTTGGCGATGGAGTTGTCGCAGCTGAAGAACTGGATGGCACTTCTGCAGGCACTGTACCAAACATGCCCTGAGACCCTGGAAATTCCGGTCGACATATATGGGCCTTAGCCGAAGAGGTAGATGATATGACTGAACAGGAAGAAGATATGACCCAAAAACTAGGTAGTAAGGGTCAAGAAGTTGATGGTGGTATTGGTACAATGCACATAGCTGATGGCAGCGATACCCACCCAAAGAGGTCACTGGCGATGTTGACGATATATCTGAAGTAGTCGATGGCTGCACTTCTATTAAAGACTCACCCGAAGAATTCTATGGCACTGCTGGTACCACTCCAGAAGAAGTCGATTGCATTGCCGTATTTTCCATTAGCTCTGGGGTGCCCGGAGACATCGCAGATGCAGAGTAAGACTTTTATACGAAGAAGCAGAAGCTAGCGGAGACATCCCCTTTCACGACAGCTGCTGTCAAACTAAGCCTCTCAGCTGACCTGCCTACTACTTATATACAAAAATTAAAGCCCTATGACGACATATTGACTTCGAACCTATCGTAAAACACAATTAATATATTGGGTCGGACACCTACCAGCCAATCACCAAGTTACCAAATGATTGCAGGTGAACAATCGTGTAAAGGCATTGAGACATCACACACAGTCAGGTAGGCAGGATTTAGATACTAGTTCCTTCATCGTATCACCGTGCAGTTTCTCCTAGACAAGTAAATCTCTAGTATATGTATGTTGGGGATTCTTGATAAAAAAATTTTTTCGTCAAACAAACCACACACTTTAAGGTCAAAATCAAGGTTTCTTGCTCCAAAATCATAGCTTGAAATTTAAGAATTTACGCATTTTAAAAAACAAGGAAATTTACCCCTAAATCAAGCATTCCGCCCCCCCCCCCAAATCGAGCAATTTTATCAACTTTTAAAAAACTGGCTATGCGGGATGTGTGGTTATTAAAAGACAAGCAATTTTACTCCAAAATCAAGCAATTTTACACCAAAATCAAGTAATTTTACCTCAAAACAAGCAAATTTTCACTTTTTCTAGAAATGTCAATTTACAAGCAAGTAATCTAAATCAAGAAAATTCAAACCAAAATCATGTAAATTTACCATGTCTTCTAAAAATGGCCGTGCAGGGTTTTTCCCTTGTTAATTTAAGCTAAAATCATGCACATTTTAGCCAAAATCAAGCTACGCACAGTTAAGACCAAAATTATTATTTTTCATTCTCTCAATAAATGATATTTCTTATTGAATAAAAAAATTTAAAATCAAGAAAAGCAATGTAAAAAGTGTGGCGAAGAATTAAACAAAGAAGGTTTTTCACCACATAAATATACAAAATACAAGCATATTAACACTTGTAAATAATGTTGTGCTGAATTTGCTAGGTATTATTATGAGTTAAAAAAGGAGAACGTACTATGCGAATGTGAGAAATATGTTGGTGTTACATCTCTCAAAGAGCATAAAAATACGAAATCACACAGTGTGTTAGTAGATATTCTAAATGAAATTCTATACGATAACTACCCAACAAAAACATGTAGAGCATGTAAACAGAATAAACATATAAAATTATTTTCAGTTCATAACAGATATAAGGACAAACTTAGAACAACATGTAACAATTGTATTAGTGAATATAATAAGAATTATTGTCTTAACAAGAAATTTTCCGAACTTAAATACACCCCTAAATAGGCTTAATTTTTCAATATATTTACTATTTTTCTAGCTTTTCGTTCTATATATAATTTTCTTTGTCTTCTAATTATTTGTTTCGCTTATAAATATAATAAAAATGGAGACAGACAATCTAGCAATTTAGTTGAGCAATAGGAAAGTGAGGAATTTTAGAACTACAGCGAGGGAATAAATAAATAAATAAATATATATATATATAATTACATAAAGATGATCTTATTAGAAGTATTATTCAAGCAAGAGAATATAAATTTTAAGATCCTATCGAGAATCTAAATGATATAACAATTGCGGAATTAAGAACTGTAGCTAAAAGCTTTGGCATATGAAATATATATTATTTACGGAAAAATAATTTAATTATAACTCTTATTCCACTTATTATAAATAAACAAACAAAGAACAATTTTACAAATTTACCTTTTTCAGAAAATAATATAAAATATAGAAAAACCAAAAACAAAAAAAAAACATTAAATAAATATTTTTCAATTCTCTAATAATATACTTATACAACTTATAAACAATAGCCAGCGGGAAAAAGACGGGATAATAAAGAATATTTTCTACGAATTTAACTTTAGGTGACGTAAATATCAATGATGCTAAAGATAAAAAAGAATTTACATAAATATTTCAATTTTACAATAATTTATTTGTCAACAAAAGCAGTAAAAATGATTTATTAATAAATCTTTTAAAGATATAATATCAACATATAACATTGCAAATAACTTTAATTTATTAGAGACTTATCATTTTTGAGATCAATAAATATATGGCATGTGAAATAATACGAAATAATCTTAAAATATTTAGAGGATTGAAAATGGGTATTAAATGATATATAAATTGTTGCTAGCAAGAAAATGATTGTAGAATTATTTACATTTCTATCACCTAATTATACAATATTGAATGATGGGAGTATTAAAAGAATTCCTAAATGCATAATACTAGAAATAATGAGAAATATTTCTGAGTTCCAAAAAAGAGGTTCGGAGGGACTTTAGAGAGAATAATGGGGATACAATTAGCATTAAATAACTATAATCCATTAAAAACTCTCTACACAATTAGCACTTTAGTCTTAAATATTTTCCCATTTTGAGATACAAAAGAATTTGTAAGATATCAGGACGACACTGGCACGCGCATAAAGTGTTCCGTCTCCTCTACGCTCATGGCTCTGAACTGTTGTAGGCTTTCCGTCATGTAATAAAATATGTACTACGGCTTTAAGCGTTGAATCTGTTATTTAATCGGTGAAAAGTTTGTTGCAAAGTACAATACAACACTCTATATTAGGTTTGAAGGTATCGACTCAAATTATTAAGGTTATAACAGTTTGATAATGTTGTTTTCGGCCATGTTTTTTAGCTCCACAATAATGTTCGCTGTTAAGGTTATATGTTGAAAGTTGTATTCTACCATTCCCTGAAATGTTATTTTTCCTTGTGGAAAAAGATTGTGTCTGCACTATGTAGTCTTTTTTTTATAATACAGACAAAATGCATTCCATTTCGCGCGCGAGGCCGGTTTGGTGTAGCAGCTAGAGAGTACACCTCCAAACAATACAAACCGGTTTTCTGGAACCTTGCATGTGGGATTTGTGAAGGACGATGCAGCTGGTTGGCGTGTTTTCTCGGGGATTTCTCATTTCTTTCAGCCCTTCATTCTGGTGATGCTCCATACTTACCGCTCTTCATCGTCATTAGTTCTAATAAGACCTCTCTAACGTAGGGTATAACGGCGTCTTAATGCGCTACTACGATTAGAACTATTCTTAATGTAGTGGTAAAGTTACATAACTCCGTGATATCAAGTAATTCCGTGATATATAGAATGCTCCCTGTCATGTCATACCTTGAACTCCAAACGGTTTTAGAATTTTTCCGTCTGATGGCAGATACTTCTAGGAGTCTTTTAAGCCCACTCACTGCTTCTCTAGGCAACTGTACGATTTTCTACGAAATTATTCGCTCCGCAGAGTAGCTTGGTCGGGAAAGTTACTGGCTATGAAAATAGTAGAGGACAATTTTATATCTCAGAAACAATTTTTCGGTGTATAAATTTCATATTAACACCAGTCAAACATAATATGAATATATTTAACATATAAAATTTACATGAAGTTGTGTCACTTGTTTAAGGAATGTGAGTTTAGTAATGTAATGGTTTTTCTTAGGTTTTTGGATTGTTTCCTTCACACTTCTCGATGACATGCCGCCGAAGCGGAATAAACCAGGACGCTCCTAACCGTCTGAAAGCCTGAAAGAAGCATTGGGGTTAGTGAAGGATGAACTGAAGTGAAGTTAGCTTCGAATCCCAGATTGGAATTTGTCTTGCCAACTTATCTCTGTAGGCTTAAAAACATCATGCTTTGTATCTCAAACCTAAAATAAAGCGTCATATCTAAGGGGTTTCAAAATTATTCGAAGCTAACTTCACTTAAGTGAAGGGTGAAGTATGGACAATGTACAAATCTAGTCAATGTTCTAATGTCCTCTAGAGTACTCTTAAGGATTATTGCATCAAATTTTTTGCAAGTCCAGATAGTGAGACTCTTGCAAAAATTGGAAAGTCTTTGTTATGCCGGCTGAAATTAAAATCCAGTCAATAGGCTTTGCGCTTACATGTCACCCTGTCAGATGCGTGGGGTATAGGGTTGCTGATGATACAATATTAGTAAAACATTTTTTTCTTCAGATAAGCGCAAAAATTTTGTTTGTGTATATTTATGTTGTTAATTTGAATATTTTCACAATTTTTTAATTATATTGTGCAAAGCGATATTTCGTTATGGTCTGTCAGATGTACCAGGCCTTCATTACTATGATATGCACAATTTCATTGCATTATAAAAATACTTTTTAGTCAAATAATACATTTAGTTGTAAAAACCATACTATCACCGAGTAACATTAATAATGTCTACTTGTATAACCAAATTTTGTTATTCAATAACCGGGGGAAAACATTGCTATTTTTAAATAAGTTTTTATGAACATATACGTAAACAATCCCTCTACCTTACGAAACTAAGACGAATAATCAAAGTTTAATATTTCCGAAAGAGTAACAGAAAAGTCTTAGTATCACGGAATTACCAAACTTAACCTATATATTGCAGTTTGATAGCGGGATCAGTCGTAAAGAGAGGCACCTCGACAGTCAGCCAGTGGAATACTCAGCTCGTGTAGATGGTCAGCCAGAGGAGACGGAAGATCAGCGGTCGGCCGTATGAAGACTCCTCGACCTCGCCAAGCCCCTCCCTCCTCTAACAGTTGCGTGATGAAACATTGCGCGACACACTGTCTTGTCGGAGAGGCTGGGCGACCAGTTTCACGGTCGAGGGTATAAATACGCGGGCCCGCGTATATTCGTCGTCATTCTCTAGGCGGGATCCTCTCCAGACACACCTCGCACCATGATGAAGCTGGTGAGTTACTCGACGCAGCTATTGTCTCTGGAACTGAGGCACTGCCTTGTGTCCATCTGTCGGAGCTGCTGCAGTAAGACTTTGTCAGATCTGCCGCATATCATGAAGCGGCAGGGTCACGCCTGGCCGTAGTGGAGTCATCCGTTATTCCAGTGCCAACTAACTCTTGTCTACGTAATACTGATATTCAGTTATAAAACGGATTACGAATTATTCTCTCAATATTTCACTAAAGAGTGCTAAGACCGTAAGATGTACCTGACATGCATCCGAATTTCATCATACATAGCAAACAATAAATACAAATAAAAAATATATGTATGTTTATTTATTTAATTTGTAGGGAATTTAGAGTCTTAAACTCTGTTAAATGGTAGTATATTTATTTACTGTTACTGACAGCAATAGAGGCCAATAAAATCAATGCCAGCCATAAATGATATGGACAGTCTGATTTTGTTATTAATGTGAATTTCTTAGTGGCCAGCCACTTGTGTTTTGTTATTTTTCGGTAATTGCTTTACTTTTATATTAGTGCAGTAAATTTGCAGGAAAATTTTTTACTATTTTATTCGTGCTCTGCTTTCGAGACATACAAGATCAGAGGTATCATAAATAAAACACATGTCAGTTTCATTCATCAGATTTTTATTTAGTTCACCACATAGCCAAATTATTAACTTTCGCTTTTTGGAGTTTTAAAAAAGGGGCATAATTCTTGAACTATTTTATGTTACTATTTGCAGTATTGTGTCCATGGAACCAACTGATACGTATGAATTGAAGCTGCAGCTAAAGTATAAAGTGAACACTTTATGCCACTCTGTGGATCTTGCGAGTATGAAAATTACTGAAATGTATGTTTTCAATTATATAAATAGTAGAATTTTGTCGGAATTTAAGTGCAATTAATATATTTAATTATGCAGTTATTAACTTTTTTTCGGTCAATTACTTGAATATTTTGTCATATCGTATTAATCATAAACTGAAACTTTCTTTTTCAGTACCGAATTATAGTTCTCCTAATTAAAAATTCACACTTTAATAATATTTCACTAGCTATTTTATTAGTTTACGGAATTAATGTCTCCCATTTTTTTAGTTCGTTCATATCAATTTGGTTACCATTGTAAGTAATGTCATACCTGTATTATTTTGGATTGATTGTCATATATTTTCTTTATTTCCTTTCCTCTATATTGTTTCATTTCCAACATAACTGAACACCTCAAATTACGTTAATGGGGATTGCTAAAATAATAAAATGTCAATATATTTCTAAAATCAACCTAGTTACCGCTTTACGAGACTTGAAACTAACGAACTCTGCTAACCATTGTCCTATGAATTTATATCATTTCAATGAATTGTCTATGAATTTAAATCATTTTACGGTTGTCATTCTTTGGGCATAAATCTTTACATTTAGAACTTTTTGTCTTAGTGTAAGGAATATTTCTACCCACATCCCTTCCCCAATTTCCTCTTCTCATGGACTAGACTGACATCATTATCTCTGTGTGAATAAGATCGTTGTCGTTCCTTCATAATGAAATTTATTTATTACCTTTTCAAGCAATATTAAACCAGTCGACAATTACATGTGCACACGCACAGTACATACAGCAGTATTAAGTTTAAGTCCAAAACCTACATTTATGTGTAATAAATGGGAGGCGTACCTGGATTCATGTGTTAATATATAGAGAAGTTATACTTTCCCTTTAAACAGCTTATAAACGGTATGTAATATATAAAATAAAATATACTTTATAAAACACTATATCCATAGCCTAGTTTTACGATTCTAGTGTGTCACATATGACCTCAGGACATCTAACTTAATAGTACTGGTGTAATAAAGACAGCGAGTATGCTCCGAGAAGATGGAAGGATCTGACAGTAATGCCGGCACCGTACAGCCTGAAACGTGAGAGTATGTGTGTGCATATGTGTGTGTTTCAGGCAGTTTTGTGTTGCGTTCTGGCCGCAGCCCTTGCAGCGCCTCAAGCACCGCTACTGAAGCTCAACCCCAAGGAGCCCATCCCCATTGTGGCGCAGTCCAGTGTGCAGAACGAGGATGGCAGCTTCCAGAACAGGTACGACAATAACTTTTAAGTATCTGTGACAATTTGGAAACATATCTATGACAGAGTTCATGCTCGAAATTGACGATGGCACATGAACCTCGCAGAGATTTCAATGCTGGGTACTGACACATGCCACATATTTCAGACCAATGTCGTATGATACCACCACCAATAAAAATTCATTGACTTCCCTAAATCATGGAATGTTATTACCTCACGTGCATTTTTGCAGGTCCTATTTTTTGCAAAAACCTAATAAATCATATATATGTAAGATGCGAATAATAAAATTTCTACACCGATAAAAATTAATTTCTCTGAACCGGTGACGCAATATGTAGAGGACAAAAAAAAGAGAATCTGTATTTGCCTTCCATTGCTCTTTGTGGAAAGAAAAATACGTTAAGGATAGTTAAATTATATTTTATTTACTACTTAATGTCTTATAAATCTTTATGTTCGATATAGCAACCACAAAATACAGCTGTTTTTGTTATACTATTTCCAGTATCAGAAATAATAAATAACTCCTTAATTTTCTCTCCGAAATAGATTCAATGCTTTTTGTAATAATTTTATTGTGACATTAGTGTAACTGTTCCTTAGTTACAAGCTCAATTGTTTATTGACTTAATGGCACAACATTATCTGAAGCTGATAGCTATTTTTAATATTGAACTAATGCATAAATAAAACCAATATTTGTATGACTCATGGTCTTCCAATGTTACACGTGATACAAAATGCATATTAGTAGACAACAATTAAATATTATATAAAATGTCAAGAATAAGATTATTACAACATCAAATGTACAGCATACACAACAGTTTTAATATTGAACTGATGCATAAACAAAATGAATATTTGTACGATTCATTGTCTTCTAATATTGCATGTGACTTAAAAATACTAATTAGTAGGCAACTATGTAATATGTTATGAATAAGATGATGACAAAATCCAAAGTACAGCAAACATACAATTTTTCTCCAACTAGCAAGATTTATAAACTCGAATATTGTGACCATACGAACAACATTCAAGTAATAATCAAGCAAACATTTATTAGTTAAAACATGTCACCTAATATTTCTCTCTAAGCTTTTCATTGCATGTGACATGAAAACAATATAGTATGCATCAATAAATCAACCATTATTGAGATAATGGCTAATTATTTGTTATTGTCCAGCATTACAACATATGCATGTGAAGAAGTACTATCGCTTTGCCAATTGAGTGTTTTGACTGATTCAAAAAATAATTCCCTATATTATTCAATAAAATAAAATTTCTGACACATTCTGTACCCAAAGCTAATTTTTTTTTCATTTTATTCTAAAGGTTTGTATGTAAAGGCCACTTGTCATATATCTCACCCTTCTGTATTCTGAGACTGTCTCCGTCTTACTCTATTTTCTACCATTCACTGCTTTCCCACCAGTGGCCATGTGCAGTATTTAATATATCCCTAGGTTAGCCATAATTTTGCTATCGCAGCATTACTGACATCTCATCGAGCTCCATCCTAGAGAGTTACGAATACAAAGATATAAAATCATTCTTTTGAAAGTCCAGAAGTATTGTACTCATAATGGGCACCTCAGATATAGTCGTATTCAAGGAAAAAATGTGGTTAGGTCTTTACAACACGTAAATATATTTAACTTGCAATCTTTAATGCCCGAGACTGAAAATTATGTTGCATATATGGTTTTCGTGAACAAATAGACGATATAATGAAGGCATGTGCATTCGATTGTAAATCATGATGTTTTTTAAGTGACACAGTTAAGGAAGATTACACAAAAATATACGCAGAAAAGTTGGTTATATTGTCAGCAAAGTATTGCCGGTAAGTTAACGAATAAATATACAAGGTTGCAGAAAACTATCCTACAGATACAATGGGCAATACTAGTCAAAGTTGAAACATTTATTAAAATATGTAGCACTATCGAGTCTGCAGATATTTTGTAACTATAACAAACAGGCATAAAAACAGAGAGTTTCTGTTTTAGCAAGATGTAAGCAGGGTTATCTGTCGTTTCTCCAATTAGCCATCACATGGCATTTATCGCCAACATGTACATGTTGCAGCTACGAGAGCGCTGACGGCACGAAGGTTGATGCGGCCGGTCTTCAGAAGGCGGTGGGTCCTAAGGGCGAAGCGGGCACCGCCATCCAGGGCGCCTACTCCTTCTACATAGACAACGTGCTGTACACTCTCACCTACGTCGCCGACGAGAACGGCTTCCAGCCCCAGGCCAACTACCTGCCCACGCCGCCGCCAATCCCAGAGAAGATCCTCGAGGCGCTGGCCTACAATGCCGCTCACCCCGAGGAGGACAACCTCAAGAGGAAGTAGACAGACGACCCGGCACCGACCACCCTTGTGAATATCCCAGCGTCACTGTGGAGACATTGCCTGTCACAGCTGTCTCTGCTGCGACGTAGATACAGCCTCGCCATGTACTGCGTACATAACCTGTATATTCTCTTTTTATACTGCGTGCTCAATAAATGGCAACATCATTCATAACTCCTTCTCTTACACCCATTGGCCGTAACTATATCCTGTGTATCAATCAATTATTAAAAACGCTCAAGAAAATATGAAAACTACATTAAATATAAGAAATACTCACCAGGAAATCATATTATGAACTAAGAATACATGAATATTTCACATCATAACAACTTTTATACTTATAACATTAAACATAAGAAGTTCTAAACGTGAAACAAATCCGTGAAATATTTCCTAAGTGTTTTGGAATTAATTCCCAGTTTTTGCAGATATCCCAGAAACCAAATTGTTACCCAGTGGCTACTTCGTGTGCCGATTCGAGCAACGTGAAGATAGATTTAGCTTTATTCCTTTATCTTCCGTTGAAAAATAGACCATAGACTTAGTCTTAGGTGGACAGATTTTCGTCTTTTTTGCACGTTCCAACATGGACCAAACTTATGCCAATAGAAGTGTCAAAACACATGTTCAATAGTTATGAACGTATTTTTGAATGTTATGTTATGCTTAAAGTCCCCAACTTTCTATAGAAATAAAATATTTTTAATGATTTGGATACATCCTGGAAAACGGTTTTCCAGCCTCAAACTCTATGTGTTTTGAGAGTGTTATTGGCAAAAATAAGCAATCTACTGTTGCGGTGGATCATGAAAAGTATACTATACAGCTGGCATGTGCTCTCTACTTATTATTCCTTCTGGTATTATAACATGCTCACCACTCGTATCAGCCAGGTGATTATGGAGAAGGGAAGACTGGCATAAAGTATTTGGAGTGCTGCTATATGGTATCATGCCAAAATGAATACGTTATAGAGCTCTCTTGTTACATGCAGAAAAGCCAATACTAAAAATGTGGTGACTATAATTCCTTGCGATCTTATACCCATTCTTATGGTATTCTTTTAATTCAGATCTTATACTGAAACACATTGTGAAATGGTTGGGTTCGAAATAAATTGACAGTTTAATTTTAAAGTAAATATGTTTTCCAAATTTAGTTTGTTTCTCTCTAAGATACCAATGGTCCAAGAATTTTATTTTGACTCAGTTTTCTTGGCACGATTGTAGTGTGAAGGTCTTCCGAGAGTGCCCAGATGACTTATTAAATTACAGGTTCACAGATATTTTCTCCCATTCTCATCATCCCTTTCGCAGAGATCCGTGACATGTGTATCTGTCTGCATGCCAGCCGCGAAATTTTGTAATCCTTAAATCCCTGAAACACCATGAACATGTGAAAAATATTTTGATAGAAAACTCTCTTCAGTTCAGCTGGCAATCTAAATACCGAATAGTCTACTGTAATGCAAACAAATATAAAATATTTATAAATAATATTAATATCATTCATCTTCCATAGATGCCAGAAATAGTGCAAAGCCGAGAAACCGTGCAGAGAACAAACTTTTCTATTAATAGTTAGAAATTATATCAACCGTGGCATGTAGAAAATATTTTCAAAGCGGCAATGAGGTTGATTTTGAAAGTAAATTAATACACCAATCACTAGTGGTTTACTTAAAAGATTTTTATTTTTTACGGTAGCAACATAAGGAAGGATTGTGCGGATGCACATCATTCTTACTCACAGACAAATTATATTTTATGCATTTTAGGTTTAAATAAGAGGATGTAAGTAAATTATTTTACCATTACTTATATGCAGAGTGAAAGACTGGTGGCATCCTACTTTCCTGTATAAACCACTGACATACAAATATGTTGACATTACAATAGCATGCAATATTACTTTACAGTTGATTACAGATTACAGACATATTAGTCCTTCAACGCAGTATCATTCGCAGAGATATTGCGTCTTAAACTCTGTTGCATTTTCTTCTGCGGATATTCTGTAAAATTTCTTGTATAGAGACCATTTTCAAAAATAAAGAAACAACTTATATTTTATTTATCACATGTTTTTAATAAAATATGAGACATCTTACACAAACATAATGTCTAAGCAAGTATACATCGTTAAAGATGTAACCTAATATACAAACAAACGCACACATCAAGAGGGCTGTGCTTATGGAAATGGTTCAGACAAGTTTCCACAATACAGCATTTTACATATCACCTACATTAATAGCTACGTTTACCGAAGCAAACGCCGTGATGCTGTTTCTGACCTTTTTAATTAGAGGAAGTGTGTACCAGTGTTGACGATACCACGAAAAGGCGCCGTGAAGTACACATACACCTTCATCTAAATATATCCTTTGCTAATAAATATACCGTTCCTTTTCCATCCGGGAACTTGTAGTGCAGATGATTTATATTATTATTTCTCTCTACAAAACAGCTTCCACATTGTAACTGAGTATATGAACAGTCCAAGATAAATGTCTCCGAAATTTGCGATACGTTATTGATGGTGAAAAACAAATAAAACAGCCTTGTTCAATGCACGGTTCTTAGTATAACATCCCCTTTATTCATGTAACCGGCAAAAACACTCATTCACAGGTTAAAGGCTGTTCATGATAAACTGAGCACTTTGGAAAGCCCTGCTTAAGATATACTTATTTGCACATTGCGTATTCTTCAACCACATGTAAAATTAACTTTGCCATGAGCCTGGTCACTTTATTCATGCGTCGGCCAAGTAAAACTGTAAAATTAATAAGAAAGTAAAGATTTTAGATCTCTACTCAATTTTAAGCGGATTATGTATTATAAAACCAGAAAGCAAAATTAATTGTTCCAGTATTAAAAATATTTAATCACTACTTTCCTTTACGTCGTTACCAAATTTACTGGGCGCTGGGCCGGTCAGTGTGACCTTAAAAACAAATGCAGGTATAGGGAAGTGACATTTTCCGGAGGTTGATTTAGAAAGTGCTCATTTTGCCGTCAACAACCTATAGTTAAGTATCAGTTATTTTAAACCATAAATACACTTATCCACTATACATCCTAGTTTATTTTACGTAATCCTGTTTATTTGGGATACTGTGTTGAAAAGCGATGTTTCGAAACTCTTATGCACAGAAATGATGACTGCTCACATACGCATTCACAATAACTACGACCAGGGGTGTCTATAAACTTACGTGATGCAAAGGACATTAAAATCAATAATGTTTTTTATTTCTTATTTTGTTAAAAGTGTGTAGCTATCTATGACAGAAACTCACTTAATTTTCAAAGAATTTCTTCCATTTACAGTTACAGTTTAATCGCAATCTTAAGGTTCTGAGTTTAGGTTTCATAAAACAACCTGAAAACGTTTATTAACCATAAGCGGGGAAATTCTAGGCGTACTGCAGCCTCTGCCTCATAATGTCTTCATTTAAAGAAATATTTCCGATTTTAATTCCTTACCGTTTTCACTCAACCAAGATTGTCTTCAGAAATCCTACATGCGTTGTTGTTGAAGCTGCGTCCTTTACCGCAAAATACGTGTACGTTCTGAAGAAATAATCACGCTATCACACTCTAATGTAATCTCGGAAATATTCTCTGGGCATGTAGGCCTATACAGCTGAACAATGACTTCGTTTCACAACATTATATTAATGAGTAATTGTCTCAAATGGAGTGCATAGAGATAGGCGTCTTTCTGTTTTATTAAATTTTTTTAAGTGTTTACAATTTTGTCGCTGGTTTGAAAACTCGACTCATTGACTTATTCTGTACGTAATAATGTGAAGAAATGTTACAGAACATAATTTTCTACAGTAATGTCACACTCTAAGGATTTAGTGTAAAAATACAACTTCGGCGTATAAATTATAGTGACAAAGTACGAATTTTCTGATACATTATGCTAGCGTGCCGACATTTTCTCAAGAAAGAGTCAAATATATAGTAGTGGCGCTGACATTCCCATATTTGTAGCCTGATATGTAACATTATTTCCTTACTATATATAGATTTAAAACTTTCATTACACATTAGGAAGTTAACTATAAATATTTTAAAGCATAGCTCAGTTGCACCTTGAAATGGAAATTATAAGCGACTTAACTTCATATAAAGCTCATCTTGGTAGTTGTCTCAGGAAAAGGCAAAGTTCATGCAACTTGTACCGGACCACGACCATCACCGATTGTTTTTTTCAGACAGAGTATTTTAGAGGCTGGTTAAGTTTACTTACATATATTGTAAGCTTATGAATAATTGGTATTAATATTGTTATAGTTTCTTGTAATATAAAATTCACAAAGCTGAATTTAAGTTGCCATAAAAGACTAAAATGTCATATGAATACCAAAAGTTTCGTTTTTGTGGGACAGATTGCGAGGAGTATTCAATATAATGAATCAAGGCAGTGCGATCGTCTTTATTAAACCTATCAAAATGTCTCGAAAACGAATTCTCTGTTGCTTCCATTCCTTCTGTATAAGACTGTAAGAATAGAAATATTTGTCTTTTTGTATGTTGTTTTGAGTAAATTTCCAATAACGTTCTCAAATCAACCAATATATTCACTAAGATTTTAACTTTGGGTGCAAAATACACATTATATAGGAGATGCAGATAATTACAAGGTAAAAAATATAATTTATTTGAAATGTATCGGAGGGCTTTATTGTAGTTTAGTAAAATGTATATTGTTCTTCATAGACTATCCTCATAATGTGTTACAATACTGCGTTTCCTTTGTAATCTTTCCCAAGAAATAATCTCGCATTTCGCCAGGACAGTTACCAGCTAAAAAAAATAATAAACTTAACGAAACTGTGGCAGTTCGATAAAATTTGGGAAGCTGTCATTTAGGATATGTCATGCGGGAAATTTCAATACAGCTTCTGAAACAGAAGTTTTGGCGAAAAATTTATAAAATCCAAGATGGCGTGTGGTAATCCACCTTACTGTTTAACGTACGTTGAAATAAACAATTTTTAGTTGCAGTAACATTACATTTTTTTTCGGCACCAAATGATAATAACGAAAAATTGCTTTCGACAAAAAAAAAATTCCATTTCTCCTATACAAACAGTTACTTTGTATGCGCTAAACAAACTTTGTGTGTTTCTACAAAACCTTTTCTCAGTGTGGTCACGGTGTACCCAGACAAAATTTTGGTTGACATCTCCCGGTTTTGGAAAGCACAATTCTTCTTTGCCGAGCCCTGTATACTGTTATAGTCTCTTCACGGTATTTTCACGGTTTTCAAATCAAAGCTTGGAAAAATTTCCCCATGTATGACATGTTAGGATGTTTCCGAAATTTGGGATGAATCACAAGTTAACATAAAATTATATTTTTCGATTAAGTCAGACTTCTAAGTATACATTATTTATGGTCTGCCGGCAATCAAAACCTTGTATGTATTGAAACACAAATTGTACAGGAGAAATAAAAAAAAACTGTTTACACAAAACCCAGAGTACAAAACCAAATACATGTTGCTTTAGATTTCTCTAATACTACATTTGGAACGTAGATTACTTCTTCAAATGTGTAATAACCAAGAAAATCTTAATTATTATACAATTACATGACTTACATGATTTTGATCAGGCTTTCGTAAAGACATACGTGGTTTTGATAATTGCTGACCATTCATAATGTTTTACAAGAAAATTACATTCACACACATAATTGCTTTAAATATTATAGATATTTAACAAATACCGCATAAATACATAACTTCACATTAATTACACCTTTATCCAATTGTAGCTATCACTACATCACATTAAAACCGGCCAATTACTACAAACTCTGATGATCTTTTCTGTACCTCTACAGGATTGTAATATTATACAAAAAATGTTGGTCATTATAACTAACACTAGATGAAAATTCAAGGATAATTGTATGGATGTTTATACTTATGGTCACATCACACAATACAGTCTTCACAAATGTGTTAAATTGTCGTAGAAGTAATGAAAGTCTTGTGGTATGACCGACTTCAATTGTTGAAGATGGACAATTTTCTCATGCTTAAGTTTCAAAGGTTGACTAAACAATGGTTTCACTTGAGTTACCACACCATTTTTGTTGGTAAAATTTTCCATTCACCTTCAAAGTCCACCTTAACATGTATACCATCTGAAGAGTACCTGATAGCCTTAATATCAGTGACACAGGGGTCTCCTACATTTAGTCCTGGACGGATTGATGAAACGAAACTTAGATCAGAATAGTCTTTGAAAAACGAATGATTAGCATACATAACGTCATATGGTTTGGGACTATCTCTAGCTGACTTACAAATGTTGACGTATGAAGCTGGTGTATAAATTTCTCGGTTTTTCAACTTGCGCTCAATTGTGGAATGCATGTTATCGCACTCCATTTGAGTGTGACCTCGTTCCAAATTTGTTTGTATTACGATTATGTTCATTTCTTGAGATAAGTTGAAAACAGCATTAGATAATGTTGAATTTATATTTTGATAAGTACAGCCATCACTGTACAAGTTAACTATTTCGTTGGAATTCACGCCCGATTTAGACGAAATAAAGAAACAAACTATTGATGAAAATTCATTCGAGGTAATTCTACCTTCACTTTCATGCCATAAGTAGCAGTATACATCTTTGGCCTTCAGATCGAAAAGTGTGAAGTTATGTACTAGCAACTTTGTCTTGTAGTAAACAGCTAATGTATTTAGGCTAGGAACTAAGTGGAATTTTTGGAGGTCCATATTGTATGCGTGGATGCCACCCACACCGGTCTTGTCTATTTCTTTCTCTACTCTTGCTTTAATATTCTTTGAAACATGCTGATTGTATTCCTCGACGGATACATTTCCAGCACTGTGTCCACAACAAATATTACATTTATCTTTTTTCGGCAGAAACAGGCTGATATTTAATGATTTAAATACCTCGCTGAATGTTTTGTAGCTCAGAGGAATTTCATCATTGTTTTTGCATTCACTCTCATAGAACCTGTATAGGGAATTGAAAGTTAGCCATACTGGTTCGAAATAATCTTTGCTCGTGCTCTGGCGACAATGGTGTGATTCCATTTTCGGTAAAGAGTACAAAAATGTTTTCAAAAAATTCCGTTGTTATTTTAGTTTTGGGTCAAAGTCTATCCTGCCTTTGTTCGCCTTCCTTTTTCCAAAACTGTCTGCATTGTTTTCAGTGGTTGTTGTGTCATTACTGACCATTTCAGTATGATACGCGGCACTATCCTCATCATCATCGTTCCCTTCATCTTCACCAGAAGTATCTGTTTTTCAGGATGCAACAGACAACTGACCGATGGAAAGAGTATTGACAAACATTGTTTTGTAAATTCTCACATGAACCCCATTCAATGATAAGCAAAAAACAAAACTTACATGCCTTCGTGAAATTTCGTTATTCTGATTTTTCTTATCTCTTACTTTTCATATCTGCACCAAACTGTTAATGTTTGTTTTGCGTTGGTTCCAATTAAGATCTTTCCTAAAATGATTGAAGATTCTTTTCCTATATTTTTCCTTGAATGCCCGACTCTGCACTTAATTTACAGTTACAAAATTGTTTAATTTTTTCTTGGCTGATGACTTTGATCAAATACCTATTTCCCTGAACTCGCCCCTTTTTTTAGATTAGAGTACGACAGCCACTTCTCTCGCCTTTCTTTGGATACATTTCTCACCCATTTTCATGGTTTCGGCATTTGCTTGTTTGCATCTTCAGGTTCGTTGATAATACCTAAACCGTTTCCATAGGAACCATTCGATAGTCTGTCGGTTTGATTGCTCTGTTCTTCTAAATGCAAATTTTTGCCATCTTCAATGTTAGATTCATGTTCTAACCCTGTACCGTCACCACCATTAGTCGGTAACATATGGCTTTGGCAGTGTTTCTGGTACGCCAAGATTGTGAGTTTCACTTTTAGCAGGGCTTTATTCATAGTGGTTATCAGTGACATACGAAACTACTATCTTATTGGAAGTTGATCCAGGGACATTAGATAGACCTTCTGTGCAAGTTGGAATGTCTGTACTGATGTTTTCTTGGTTGGTTTGAGCATGAAGAGCAAAATCACAATCTACTGAAATTAATTCTTCTCCACTGGTAGTCAATTCTACAACAATCCCATTATTTAGGGCAGCAAATATCGGCATTTCACTAATGAAGTCATTTATGTTGTTAAGTGAATGCAAATCACTACCGAAACTAATGTCGACCCCTTTCTCAGTGTCCATATTTTCTAAGTTGGTTAGCTGTGTGTAAATTGATATGTTTGCTTCCTTCCACAGTGAATGTCACCATGGGTTGCATTTCAGGTACTTGGGAAACTTGTGAAATAACGTTGTTAACTGGCCCTAAGTGACTGCAAGTACTGGCTGTTTCAAGGGATGAAGGCAGTGGTGACCCAATTTGACTGAAGTTATTGGTTAACGCTAAAAATGAATACATTGTCAGACTAGACTGATTGAATGTGGTAGTTGGTGCTTCGGATGAAAGGACTGACAGTTCAACTTGACTGGAGGTACTGGCTGATTCTATGGATGGAGATACTAATGGTGCTAATTCACTGCAGGTAGTAACTCGTTTTACGGATGGAAGTGTCGGTGGCCCAAATTGACTGTAGTTACTAGTTGATTGTAGAAGTAGAGGCTTAATGTCACACTCCCTGTTTTCCCAGAAACCAAAGCCATGAGTTGTTTGGTCTTCTGTTGTAGATGTGCTGGGAACTTTAACATTTTAATAATTCTCTGTTAGAAACGTTTCACTGCAACAATTTAGTTCAGTGTTTTCTTATACATTTGTTTGAAACCCAATTTTAAAAATGTGATTTGCTCTAACAATGAGAACGATGTGCTTAATAGCACTACGTCACTGGATGCTATTAGGCGAATGTAACCTCTAAAACTTAAGATTTAAATTATTCCGTTTAGACTTTTTTCTCAATTATTATAAACAGATAACCAAAATAAGATATTCAAGAATTATTTTAAAAAATAATTCTCTAATGTTGTTGGTGTAAGATAAGATATTAAATTAATTCGTTATAACCGCCAGTGCAAATTTCATAGCATGGTGTGTCATAAAAGCATTTACCCTCCTCTGAACATTATTGCAATATTTCTTTACTGTGTTACAGGAAATTAGATTACCGCCTTTTTTTAACTTCTGTAATAATCATTTTTAAATGGTGCATGAATTCGCTTTAATTTATTTGGTTAACTGTAACAATTAGCAATGCAATAATTATAAAACAACTGGCAAGTCTATACTGCAGAATTATCAAAAACTCCTAAGATTGTCAGACAATTGACACGCATTATTTTGGCAATATTTAACACACACATTAAACTTTTATAAATAATTATGCCGAAACTAATTGAACGTGTAAATGCTGGCATCATTGAAAATTAGGTTAGTATTTGTTTAGTGTAATAGCAAATGTGGTTCAAACAGTTACATGTTGAAAACAATAATTTTTACATTCAGAACCTCGTAAGTCTAGATCTTTGTCTACTCATACCAGAAGCAAAACCTTCTAAATCTTGACACTAATTTGTGGTTATTTTGGTGTATTTGATACAGGTTAATTGCAATGAAATTAACTGATTTACCTTGGTTTCAGTTTTCCTCTTAATATTTAAATATTCAAACTTACACATCTTCGTATATACACACACAAACAAACTAAATTCAATCGTCATAAAGAACCGCCATTCCATAACTAGTTTCAAACAATGACATAGACTTTTTGACATGTGAACCAAAGAGGAAAGACGTACAAGGTTTTTAAAACTGATGATAGATTGCGCTGTCTTCTACATAGAGTAATTACAGCGACATTCACAGATGGCACCATATGCTTAGAACATGATCACGCAAAAATCTTATTTTTGTGCAAATAAAGACATAGAAAGTTTTTATCGCCGGGCGATGTTATACATCATAATGTTTAAGAATCATATTAGTTTTTAAACTGCATACAATTATAACAATTTTTTAGAGATGTGACCTAGTGGAAATAATTTGTATTACAAGCCTCTACAGATATAACTTTTAAATAAATGCTTTTGTTATCTTAAAAACTTTACATTCGTTAGCAGTTGAATTATATGTAGACACCTAGAGTCGTATATCGCCTGCTTTCGCCCTAATGACGGTGGACATAACGTGACAATGACTCTACAAGGCATCGGAAACGGTCGAAAGCCATATTGATCCATGACCGATGCACAGCCTCCCACAATGAGCGAAGATCTGTCGGAGCATAATCCACGGCTCGCATGATCATTCTCTACAGTAGCCCATATGTGTTCAATAGGATTGAGGCCGGAGTGTTCATTCAACAACTCGGTCGCAGTTCGGGAGCGATGGGCCGGTGAATTGACTTGTTGTTAATACAAGTCTCCTGCAGGGTGCTGTAGGCGCCGAAATTGTTGCCCATGATCTGCCAGCAGGTCCCTGCACTGTTCGCCGATGAAGGATGAAGGCATGGGTAAAAAGGAATCCACTTCATCCCATGTAAACAGTCTCCATACGAGTATACCAGCACCATCGATCTAAATTGTACCCTGCTGACACAAGGAATCGATTGCTTCATGTGTTGGCCGTACCATCGGGTTATATCAGCATGTGCCTGGACTCATGCGTCCAGATCACCTTTTAGCATGCGTCGACGATCCAATAGTGGTGTTTCGTGACCACATTAATCGCAGAGCCTTGTGAGCATAGTGACCATAGTGGAGCAGCAGTTTCTGTATCCCATAGCAAGGAGATGGTTCTGGATGGTATGACTGCTGACAGGTTTCTGTTGTTCAACACTTAATTGGTGAGTGATCTAATACCCACACTGTGACCTGTATCCCCGCTGTTAACAACCGAGATAGCCAACAGTGACCCCTGACATCGATACGAGTAACGCTACTGTAGTTGTCTCTGGTAGCGTTTATTTTACCCGAATCTGTTTAGATTGCTATTAACTCTTGACACTGTGGCACGTTGAAATCCCAGTAGTTGCAAGTCGTTGGAGATGGAGAGCCCCATGCATCTTGCCGCAGCGATCATCTGGCTGCGATCAAATGTGCTGAGATCATGTTTCTTCCCTATTTTGTGCTCGACTGTTAATTAGACAATTCATATATCGTCTGATGACATCCCAGTAATCAGGGACACTATTCCATTCGACTGATCAACTGCGCAGTGCCATTTCGCCAAGATGGCTGGTGCTTCTTATTCAATTTCTCATGTGAGTATTTACCATCTGTGCATAGCTAAAGGACGCAGAATCTCATACATAAGTGGGACCTACTGCTTAATATATGAGAGTTAGTTTGTATCCCTTAATTATTATGTCACTAAGAGGCTACTTAGGAAGATGAGTGAATTATCTTCGACTGCTCTTAAGTCATATGTAGTAATTGCCACTTGGTAGCTGCCTGTAATCGCTTTAGGCAATATAACTATTGATTTAAATGCAACACATAAAACCCACACATTAAATATAGAAACTGGGGGAGTATTGTTAGCTGGAATGTCTCCAACAATGCAACGATTCCTAGGTTTAAATACCGTGTTATACTTTTATTTAGTTATTTATGTGCCACTTTGAGCCATTTAAGTGAATCTTCTAATTACATTAATTTATCTCTCCGCTTTCGCACAGTTTTCCAATGCATTAGACAAGAATGAGTAGTTCTGTTTTTCATGAAGAATATATTTACAAATAAATATATTCATTGTTGTGGGCAAGTTGAACCATTTAAAGCTGAGCAGACATGCATATTGTTCAAATTTGCATGTTTTCATTTCCCTGCCTAATAGTAAAATAATTGCTGTTTTTTTCCGTGACAGTATTCTGATTATACAGATTCAAAATAACTTACCTACACATTAAACAATTTTTGTACTTTTACAAAAAAAAAGTTTGGAAACAAGTAGCCAAAAAATTTCTAGGTAACACTACAAGCAAATCTTCGTAAATTTTTAAAGAAATTGCTTTAAAAGCATATGGGATATATTCCGTTCTTGTACTAAACTATACTATAATCTACTGGCGGATATACTGTAAAATTACAACAATATGTGCAGTGTTGTATAATTTGGGGGAGTCTGGCATAAGGGGTTGGGGTCCAGCACCGGCACTGAAATGATGCACTGTCATTCCATTCAGCCTGTGAGGAACTCATCAGCCATGTTACCCTCGTAATTGAACCTGAACTAGTGCCTGTAACCTTGGATGACCTTGAAGCCGAAAAATTACAAAATATCTTTAAAAAATTCCAAACTATAAAAAAAACTAAATTTTTTAAAACAATGTTGACAATTAAAAAATAAATAAAAAAATTTTCTTTAAGATGTACACATTGGAGGTGCAGGGTTATACGTCGGGTAGAGCTACAAAGCCCCAGAAACGACCGGCCCTCGCTAGGTCGACTGGTATCCATATTGTCAGGCATGTTATATATTGGTGACCTTGACCATGTGCGCATAACCTTGAACCTGAAAAAATTCCAAAAATCCCCAAAAAATCATAAAAATCTTAATAAAATTTATTTTATTTTTATACAAATTAACTAAAAATAACTTACATTTCTAGAGATTCCCCTGCCACCATCCTGGCCATCATAAAAATTATTCTAAAAAAATTGTTATTTTTTATAAAATCAATTAATGAAATCGATATTTTTGAAAAAAGGAAGTAACCATATTCCGCTGCTCATTTTGATCTGCTCTCACTCAAACTTAACACTTGCATGGTATAACCATGTACAACCCTCAACAACTTGGTACTGGCTGCCCATCAAACACTTTTAACAGTTAGGCACGTGCATTATGTCATATAGGCATGAAGTCAGTACATGCAGGAGTCAGTCTTTCCATCAATCTTTTTATTAATCTCGCAATATTTCCAGGAATCTTTCACAATCTTTCAAACTCTTTCCATCAATCAACACCACAGTCAGCACCACATGCAACACTCTTAGTACGACATGCACCACAATCAGCACCACATGCACCACAATTCAGCACTACAACCACCACAATCAACATCAGAATCACACAATTCTTCCATCGACCTTTCGCAATCTTTCCATCAATCATTCGCAGTATTTCTATCAATATTTCGCAATCTTCCCATCAATCTTGCAATATTTTGTTCAATATTTAAATATTTTCA
This sequence comes from Dryococelus australis, assembly GCA_029891345.1. Taxonomy (NCBI): domain Eukaryota; kingdom Metazoa; phylum Arthropoda; class Insecta; order Phasmatodea; family Phasmatidae; genus Dryococelus; species Dryococelus australis. The sequence goes on along the minus strand of CM056995.1, from coordinate 131,546,704 downwards.
TCAATTTGTCTATCACCCTCGCAATATTTCCATCAATCTCAAAATCTTTCCATCAATGTTCCAATATTCTTATCAATCTTTCATCCAAACTTTCGATCAATCATCAATCCATAATCAATCCATGGGTGTGTCCGTCCCCCAACAATAAATAGTAAAAAAATCATTCATTCGCCAACTGTCTCTACACATTTGTGTTTGACGACTGCATTAATGTTGTGTATGAAATACACTATATGTGAATTTGTATACTTAAATACTTCATTAATATCCTGTGTGTAGATCTGTACTTTAGGAAATGAGTGCTCATAAAATATTTTTAATGTTATGAAGGATGAAAGGATACAACACAACAAATTTAAACATTATTATTAAAAATGTTTATTATTTTGTAACTACAATTTTATAAGAAAGCAGTTCATCATATCATGCAATATAACTCCTTACCTTTTGTTCGCTAATGATCGAAGCTATCTCAACAATATGTGAGAGATCACCATGTTTTTGCAGGTCAATCAAATGTCCGAGTTTATCAACAAGTTCTTTCTGATCTTTGAGATATAAAAAACCAGTATTCTTAGCATCTTCTGCCTTCTTCATATTACTCGTTCTAGTAAATGTGGCCGAGGCTTGTGTCAGTGCATCGATAAAATCGCCATCATTTTCAGCACCATCTCTGTCCTCAAGTTCATTTTCATATATTCTGTCTTCTTGCCCGTCTTCAATTCCTGTTTTATTCTTAATATCAAGTTTACTTTTCTTTATTGGAGTCACATGGTCATCATCAGTATTCAGAGCCCTCCTTCGTTTATTGTGAAGTTTATTGTTGATAAACACAGACTTTTATTGACCTGCAAAAACATGAGGACCTCTCACAGATTGTTGAGATATCTTCGATCACTAGCGATCTAAAAGGGAAGGGTTATATCACATGATGTGATGAACTGCTTTCTTCTGAAATTTTAATTGCAAAATAAGTAATATTTTTAATAATATGTGTGTTATAATTTTTTGAGTTGTTGTATCCTTTACCTCTCATAACTTTATTGTGTTATATAAGGACTTGTTTACTAAAGGTCATATCTATGCACAGAATATTAATGAAGTATTTAAGAATAAAACTTCTTAGATAGTGGACTGCAAACGAAATATTAATGCAGTCGTGTGCAGACGACACACGTGTGGAATGATTATAGATTGACGATTAATCGAAATTTTGATGAATAAATTTTAAGATTGGAAGAAAGATTGCAAAGTCGATGGAAATATTGCGAAAGATTGATGGAAAGATAGTGGTGCATGTGGTGTTGATTGTGGTGGGTGTGGTGCTGATTGTGGTGGGTGTGGTGCTGATTGTGGTGGGTGTGGTGCTGATTGTGGTGGATGTGGTACTGATTGTGGTGGGTGTGGTGATAATTGTAGTGGAAGTGGTACTGATTGTGATGCATGTGGTGATGAGAGTGGTGAATGAGCTGATGATTAAGGTGCATGTACTGCTGATTGGGGTGCTGATTGATGGGAAGATAGTGAAAAATTGTGAAACATTGAAGAAAAGATTGAGAGATTTATGGAGCTATTGATGGAAGGATTGCAAAAGAATAATGGAATGATTTCTAAAGATTAATGGAAAGATTGCAAAAGGTTGATGGAAAGAGTGTGAGATTGTGGTGCTGATTGTGGTGCATGTGGTGTTTATTGTGGTGCTCAGTGATGAAATGATTGCGAAAAATTGTCAAATATTGATGGAAAGACTGCGAAAGATTTATGGAGAGATTGCGAAACATGAATGGATATATTGTGGAAGATTGATGGAATCATTGGAAGATTAATGTAAAGGCTAACCCCTCCAGACTGACTCCTACATGTGCTGATTTCATGGTTATGCGACACTATGCAGGTGCGAACCTGTTAAAAGTGTGTAAGGCGCAGCCCGTCCAAAGTTGTTGAGCTGTGTGCATAGTTAAAACATTAAATTTTAAAATGTTTTTAGAATATTTTTACTATGGCGAGTGTGACGATGCGGGAATATCCGGAAGTATAAGTAATTTAAAATTAAATTTTTATTAATTTAAAATTTTGTTTGATATTTTAAAAGTATTTTGGGATTTTTGGAACTTTATGTGTTTGAGGTCATGAACGCAAGGTCAAGTTCAAGGACAAAGGTCACGATCATCGAGATTAATGTGGCAGACGAGATGGACACCCACTGGCCTGGCGAGGGTGGATTGTGTCGAGAGCTTAATCGCATCACCCATTACCGAACCCTGGACCTCATATGTGTACGTCTTGAAATATTTCTTATATGTATTTATTGTTTTTTTTTTTTTTTTCAAATGTTTTTCTGAATTTTCGTAATTGTTTTTTTTTTCATTTCTTTGTGGGATCTTTAAATTTTTTGAGTTCAAGGTCATCCAATGTTATGGGCACAAGGTAAAAGTCAAAGTTATGGGTCCATATCATGAACTTCTTACATGGCTGACGAGATGGACACCGGCCGATCGGAATGACAGAAAATGATTTCGGTGATTTTTCCGGACCACCAGTCCCTTTGCCAGACTCCCCCTAGTTATATTAATGTGCAGTAATTCTCAGATTTTTTTCCCTACAAAATCACAAGCTATTTTCTGGACTTTTACAAATTAATTTATGTACTTGTTGATACGCATTAGTTATTGTGGCTTAAAAATCATAGGTCAGTCTCGACTGCACTTAACACATTTTACATGGCTCTGTCAGTAATATCCCATCCTGACTACGATCTTAAAAATTCCCATTGGATTGACGATAATCGAACCCGGAACATATATTTCTTAAGTAAGTCCACTAACCACTGCGCCACAGATAGATCCATACACATTGCCAATATTTTAATTTTTCTAAGTCTTTTTCAATATATTAATATATGTTGGTAGGCAGTAGTTGACCTTCAAAAAACAACAGCAAATTTTTACTGAGCTCGCGGCAAAACTGTATTAGTTTTACACTTAATTACAAGAAGTGTGTTAGACCAACGTAAAAAAAAAGTAACTCTTTTACATACATTTAGATTGCTCACCTCCCGCCAAGGCTATCCGGGTACAATTCTAGCCAGGTCACTCCCGGATTCGTGGGAATCGTGCCGAACTATGCCGTTGGTCAGCGAGTTTTCTCAGTGATCTCTCGTTTTACCCACCCTTGCATTCCGGCGATGCTCCATTCTTACCTAATTTCACTCCCATAATCTGTCAAGACCTCATTGTTAAGAGCCGTCCAAATATCTTAACTGAACATTGTACATATATGACGGGGCTAGGGTTGTGGGACTCCTGGGTGAGGCACTCTTCGGGATTAGATATCCCTGGCGTTTAGTAGACAGGAGGAAGGTCCCGGGAATTACAGGCGATGTGGCAATACCATGTTATAGTAAGTATGCCGACCTAGGTATGCACCGCACACAACATGTTCAGGGTGGATGAAGCGTCTCTTATAGCCTCTTTCTACTCAAGGCGCGACCCAAGGCTTCCCGGGCCACCCCTGTCAGTGGTTTAACAGATTGGGCAACGCCACCCGTTCCCTATGGGTTGCCAGAATCCTCGTGACTGGCGAGGAGTATCTGCCATGATGGTTGGACTGATAGCTGTTACCAAGGCTTGACCACTTGGCGAGGTGTTGGACCACTTAGCACTCAGACCGTTGGGGCCCAAAGTCTGTACTTCAAAGAAGAATTACAAAGACATGGAATGGAGTGTGGCCAACGCCCCCCCCCCCCAGTACTGTGAATTGATGCCGTAGCACATAGGTGTTCGAGGGAGCAATGGCTTGATTGCAGTGATGAAACTATGGAGGATATATGACGATATATGATATAAACTCTCCAATTTCAGAGCAAGGGCTACTATCCCCGGTGAACCGCAACGCTGTGGAGGGGTCCTGACTGCTCCCTTGTGCCCAGCCACCGGGGTGGTGGCCATTCTGCGTCATAGTTATTCCCTGTCATTAAGGATGTGGCTCCCAGGTAGTGGAGTGTGACCGTCCCTTCATTGGGTGTAAGGCTATGCCCGGTGAGGTATTCTCAATCACTTTGTGGAAGGGAATTCCTCTTGCCACTCCATTCGGGAGATAATGTCGGCCATGAATAACACACAAGTGCCATGGAAATAAAATGGTAGCACTGGACGATCGGTTGGCCCCACCGTGAGGTTCTCTCTGGTGTCCGATCATAGGGTTGAACTCGTGCTGGTAGTGGTTGAATCCGTATGCTGGAGGAGGTCTGGAGAGATTCCCACTCTCTTTGACAGACCGAACGGTGAGAAGCAACCTGCTCCGGTCGTGCCCTGGAAAGGCACTAAGGGTATGTATAGAACCCCGGCCAGACCACACGCTTTGTTTCTGAGGGCGAGGATCTCAGATCCTCTGTGGTAGAGAGGGCGAGGTTGTGCGGACGTTAAAGGTTTGGGCTTGGGATCTGGCCAACGGTCGCATTAATCTTGGCCTCCTTGCCCTGAGAGAACGTAATTCCTTTCCCCCGCCTATTGGGAAGCCGAAGCGCGGTAAGGCCGCAAGTCTAAGAGCGCTGCGTTAAAATACAAAATACAAGACCGAGAGGTCCACTGTAACTGTACATACATGACGAGATGAATACTGCCGACAGGGGTTGAAATTTTCAGCGAGTTTGTATTTTCTCTTTCCCGGGATTCTGTTTCATATTTTTGTCGATTACAAACGATTATTCAAGAGAAAGTCATACGAAACGATGTGAATGCATTCGCGTTTTGTCTAGAGAAACTTCGAACGAATACCAAATATTTATTAACAAATAATTCTGAACATTTCTTAAAATATTCAAAATAAAATTACATATTTGTGCTCCCGCGGCAAAAATCACATAAATTTACAAAACCTGGTCCGAACTGTTATGAAAATTAATATTGCAAACCCGTAACTTGGGGAACACTGTATTTTAAAACCACTCAAAATGTACTTTGCCTTGTCGTCCAAAAGAGGAAGTAGCACTCACCATAAGTAAATTCTCGGACGTGATGACTCATCAGCTTTAGCACACATCTTAACTTGAAATTCTGAGATATCACTATTTTTGCAAGAATTTTTATATATCAGTACAACTGTTGCTCTTGCAAGTGTACTAATTCAATAGGTTAAGAAAATTTTTTTTTTTTTTTTTTGGAAATTTACAAATATTCATTTTCATACAAAAATGATTTAGCTCCGCTTACAAAATTTTCTATTGTGAATATATATATATATATATATATATATATATATATATATATATATATATATATATATATATCTGTGTATGTGTGTGTGTGTGTGTGTATGTGTGTGTGTGTGGGGGGGGGGGGGATGTATATATACAGGATGATTTTCAATAAGACCAACAAACTTTGGGAGGTGATTATTAATGAAAATGTAAAAGGAAAACATATATGACACTTTATACCTAAATCGAATATTAAGGGATATATGAGCCCTTAAAAAAAAGCGAGATTTTAGGCTGTATTTGTGTAAAATATCGGCCCTTACGTTGAAAGTGTCCATAAAATACAATAATGTCCCGAGAGTTGTCGTATTTTATTTCGATACCGATATTTTGCAAAAGGTTAATCTTAACTGCCGCAGAGAAGGATAATTTTCTTGCTAGCGAAGAAAGCTTCGTGTAGAGTCGGCATTGCTCGTCCCCAAAACCCGCTGCGACTGACATGCGGCTGTTTACAATATCTTACTAACAACGCAAACTTATTTCGTTATTCACACAAACACGCTATTCTTGCAAATGAGCAAACACTCTAGATTTACAAAATAAAACTTTGTAAATCAACAAAATATTCTAATCATACAAGAATTTGTCAGTTCGAGTTACAACCCTTTTTTTTAGAGAGTATACCACACTTTCTTTAATGTATCGCTATGTTTCTTTTCGTCCTCAGGAAAGTAGTCAAGCTAAAGCAAGGTTGATAAGGCCAAAACTAGACGCGACTACGCCACAAGTCCGAACAGAATTTTCTCTATTCGAATTAGTGTTGCCACTATAAGATAATTTTTGGTTTTACATTTAATTATGGATAGCAATGAGGTTAGTCAAGCTCTCTATACAATTAGCACTGTAGTCTTAAATTACACATAAAAAGAAACCTTTCCACGACCTGTTAATGCGACAAGCTTCTTCGCCTTCACTTAGTAGGCTGTGCAGTTAACAGTTAGTTAACAAGCCTGCCTGTTACCACAGCAGTCTGTATTCAGCCCTCGGGAAACATGCCGAAACTACCAATAGCCTGTTTTTTCGAGGCACTACACTTTCTCTCAACACAACACAGTGTCACTTCTCTTTGTAATGCTCTGTTACATGTTGTGGTTTTATGGATGACGACTTCGACTTCTTATAAACGATACCCACTAAGGGCCATCGCCCTTATCGAGCCTCCCTTCGTCCTAGGGCCCTTCCTCCCCGTACACATCACCAATACGGCGACTGTTTGCTTGAACATATTGTCCCATTTCGAGTTTAAAAAAAAGAAATTGTAAGTGGTAAGGACGACACTGGCACGCGCATAAAGTGTTCCGTCACCTCTATGCTCATGGGTCCGAACTGGTGTAGGCTTTCCGTCATGCAATATTAATATGTACGACGGCTTTAAGCGTTGAGTCTGTTATTTAATTGGTGAAAAAATTGTGGCAAAGTCCAATGCAAGGCTCTACGTGAATATAAGTTTTTAAGGTATCCACTCAAAATAAATAAGGTTATAACATTTTGAAAATGTTGTTTTCGGCCATGTTTTTGAGCTCCACAATAGTGTTTGCTGTTAAGGTGATTTGTTGAAAGTTGTATTGTACTCTTGCCTCAGGTTATTTTTTTTTTTGCGTGTAAACAGATTGTGTGAGCACTATGGAGTTTATTTAACAACAACTATTATAAACAACGCAATTCTTTTCGCGTGCGTGGGCTGTTTTACTGTAGCGGCTAGAGAGCCCATCTGCAACCAAGGAAAACCGGGTTCGGTTCCCGGCGAGGCTACTCCTGGTACCTTGCATGTGGGAATTGTGCCGGACGATGCGGCTGGTAGGTGGGTTTTCTAGGGGATCTCCCGTTTCCCCCAGCCCTGCATTCCGGTGCTGCTCCATACTTCCATCGCTGCGTTATCATCAGCTCCAATAAGGCCTCTCTATCGCAAGGTATAACGGTGGCTTAATGTGCTACTACAATTAGAACTATTCTTAATGCAGCATAACGAACTGTATATACTGCAGTTTGATAGCGGGATCAGTCGTAAAGAGAGGCACTTCGGCAGTCTGCCAGTGGAATACTCAGCTCGTGTAGAAGGTCAGGCAGAGGAGACGGAAGATCAGCGGTCGGCCGTATGAAGACTCCTCGACCTCGCCAAGCCCCTCCCTCCTCTAACAGTTGCGTGATGAAACATTGCGCGACACACTGTCTTGTCGGAGAGGCTGGGCGACCAGTTTCACGGTCGAGGGTATAAATACGCGGGCCCGCGTATCGTCGTCGTCATTCTCTAGGCGGGATCCTCTCCAGACACACCTCGCACCATGATGAAGCTGGTGAGTTACTCGACGCAGCTATTGTCTCTGGAACTGAGGCACTGCCTTGTGTCCATCTGTCGGAGCTGCTGCAGTAAGACTTTGTCAGATCTGCCGCATATCATGAAGCGGCAGGGTCACGCCTGGCCGTAGTGGAGTCATCCGTTATTCCAGTGCCAACTAACTCTTGTCTACGTAATACTGATGTTCAGATATAAAACGGACTGCGAATTATTCTCTCAATATTTCACTAAAGAGTGTTAAGACTGTAAGCCCTCACGAGACGTTTTTCCGATTTTTATCATTTATAGCAAATTAATGGTAGTATATTTATTTACTGTTACTGACAGCGATCCAGGCCAATAAAATCTATACCAGCCACAAATTATGTGGACAGTCTGATTTTGATTTAATTTAGCATTTCTCAGATGCTAGCTACGTGTGCTTTGTAATTTTCGGTAGCTGCATTACTTTTATGTTATTGCAGTAATTTTGGAGGCTAATTTTATTATTTGGTTCGTATACTGCTTTCGAGTCATACAAGATCAGAGGTATCATAAATAAAAAATATATCAGTTTTAATCCCCAGAATTCTATTTAAGGCACCACATAGCAACATTTTTAAGTTTTACTTAATGCAGTTTTAAAATAGTGGCATATTTCTGTACCAATTTTTAGTTACTTTTTGCATAATTTTGCCCATGGAGCCAACTGATACGTCGTGAATTGAAGATCCACTTAAAGCATGAAGTTCTGATTTTTTACTACTCTCTGTATCCTGCCAGTACGAAAATGACTGCAATGTACGATTTCAACTATGTAAATAGTAGTAGTTTTGTCGGAATCAAGATGAAATTAACCTGTAACTATCCAGTACATAACAATTTTTGGTTCAGTTACTTTAATATTTTGTCGTTATTCATAATTATTGACTGAAATATTTTTGTTAAGTCACAAATTTTAGTGCTTTAAATTAGAGAATAATAGTTAACTAATGTTATTTAATTAGCTATTTTATTAGTATATGGAAATAATGGCTTTCATTTTTTGATTTCGTACATATCAGTTTTGGTTACTATTGTAATTAATGTCATACCTATATTGTTTGGGAACAATTGTCATATATTTTCTTAATTTCGTTTTACTCGATATTATTTAATTTCCAACGTAACTGAACACCTCAAATGACGTTAATGAGGATTGCTTGTTTTAAAATAATGATATGTCAAATTATTTTTTATGTCTACATAGTCACCGCTTCACGACACTCGATAGTCACGAACTCTGCCAACCATTGTCCTATTTTTGTTAAATGCAACATTAGAAAAAATTATTAACGGAAATTAACTCCTGATACTATAAAGGTCTATGAACAAACTTTTTTTCTCATTCATGACTAACTATAAAATTAATTATTAATTGATGTTTGGTAAGATTTTAATGCAATAATATATTTTTGAAATTGACAGCCACATTACGTGTATGTTAAAAGGAACATATCTTTTAAAAAAGAAGTACACTTTATTTATAAATTATGAGGAACACGCAGATATGTCCTGAGTCCCGTTCCTTAATATTTAGGTCATTATACAGTTGTAAGACTCGATCGGAGAGTAAAATATTTTTTTATGTGTTGTTCTGTGTGTAAACATAGAAGCAAATAATAAGTAGGTCTAGAAAATTATAAGTCACTATTTATAATAGAATATTCCTACATAGTCACTAGTTACAAATATAAAATTTAATGGTTTAAAATTTTCTGAATACGTTATGTGACCCATTGCCACCTTTCTTATTGTTTACAAGACTACCCTTCTTGGCAAAACTAAATTGTCAAATATAAATGTTTTAGATACCGACGTGTTATCTTAATTTGACCAGTAAAAAAATGAATAACAAACCGTATCTTACACGAAATCGAATACTGGCTACCCGGTTTGATCTCAGACAATTTTATCTGCTCATTAATGTCGTCAAAATCTCAAATCAGTATAGCTGACATCCTAAGTGGTAGAGAATATATTTGTAAACTAATAATTATCTCTCTTTCTGTTCTACAGAGAATAAAATAGAATGATTTCAAATAATAATTGTTATGTTCTTTGCAACTATCGCATGATCAGAAGCAACAACCCTTCTCTAACGAAGACGTGTTTCATTTGCCAAGTTGCTGCTTTGCTTGTATTATTATGCCCAAGAGGTTTAAGCTAATGGAAACACATTTTCATGCGTGATATAATTTTACTTATATTTTTAATGGAACTTGTCCATGTGCACGCTATAAGGTTGGTAGATTACCATAGTATTTTGCGTGAAATTTGAAGTTCAAATTTATCTACATTTTATTAATAAGTTATCCTTTCATATTAAGCATTTTACAGCAATTAATGCCTTGTGATAGGTGAATACTGAGGAGTTTTAACTTCCACCTACCTTAAAATACACATTTCTTCCCTGAAATATTGCACCAAATAAAACCCTAGAATGAAGGTGTAACTGAATGCAATAGTGGGAAAAATTGCAGAACCCAAGAAAACTCACCGCAAGGAGGGAATTGTTAAACACGCTTCTTATGTACACTGCCTATAGGCTGGCAGCTGCAAAATGTAAATAGGAACTCCTGTGTTAAGGAAATTTCACTTCAGTGCATTAATTTTAAAAGATAGGCGTTTCTAAACTAATAAATTCTTCAGGGATTTTTTAGGAGAAGATCTCTACGAGCGTATATTTTTATTGTAGATAGTCAGTATGTACTTTTCGTAAAACAATTTTAAAAAATTCCTTGCAAACAGGCTATATATGTTATGGCAACATCTTTGCTACAGGGAAATTTTATTAAAATTTTGTAATTAATATATTTTTTTTAAAGCGCCTATCTTTCAAAATTATCTCACTGAGGCGCATGGTGTAAGAAAGACAGCGAGAACGCTCGGAGACGATGGGAGGAAAGGCGACAATCTTAACAGTAATACCGGCTCTATACGTTCTGAAAGGTGACAGTATATGTGTGTGTGTGTTGCAGATAGTGTTGTGTTGCGTGCTGGCCGCAGCCCTGGCAGCGCCTCAAGCACCGCTACTGAAGCTCAACCCCAATGAGCCCATCCCCATTGTGGCGCAGTCCAGTGTGCAGAACGAGGACGGCAGCTTCCAGAACAGGTACGGCAATAACTCGAACTGAGTAGCTGTGACACCCTGGAAACACTTCCATAACAGTGGTCCCGCTCAAAACTGACAATGGCACATGAACCTCGCGGAGATTTCGATGCTGGGTACAGACACATGGCACATATTTTCAACATTCAGTAGGACTTAAATGAGTTTCCCAAAGCACTTCTGTTTCTTTCTTTCTCTCTATCTCTCTCGCTCTATATATATATATATATATTATATATTTAATATATATGTGTGTGTATTTTCATTTGGCATTTCATTTGGTTAAGACATAAATACACTATTGTTTGCTGTGGTAGTTGGAAAATGTTTGAATACAATTTCATTGATTTTTAATTTACTGTATAGTAGAAATATCATAGAAATAATAAAATTGTGGTTTATATGGCAGTTACAAACTCTAGATGTTTTTGTGCATCCAAAACAATATTCAACTGCATAAATTTCGCATACCATTAAAAACTGGCTATATTACTAACTAGCAGGATGTTTAAAACATTAAAATTATCACCATACGAAAAATATTCAATTAGTCATGAAGCACATTTACCAGTGACACAAGTAAATTTTAATGTTATTCCAAATTTTTCTACTCTCTTCCTGCATATTTCGCATTAAAAAACATACTGTAAACATAACTAAAGAAAGATATGTAATAGTGTTAGTAACTAATTTTTGGCATATAAAAACAATCCGTAACATAAGGATGTAACACCACCTTACTATTTGACGGTTCGTAACTCGTTTAAAATAAAACCCTCAGCTTATACAGAAAAACTAAACTCGGGCCCACGCATTACCCAAACCAAAACTCCATATCCAGTAACATGAAACACGAGACGAAGTTGGAGGACCTACTGAACGTCCGTATGTAAATCCTATTTTTCTTCCCTTTCCCCTTTCTCTTATATATTTCACTGTCACTCTGTCACTATCCTCTTTCTTCCGTCATTCGCTGTTAGCCCCCAGTGGCCCCGTAATTAATCTGACTCCGAGTTAGACGAAAATTTACTACCGCTGCATTCCTAACATATTAACTTTAATACCGGAATATTAGAATAACACTGCGAATGTAATTATTGAGTATCAGTGGGCAACAAAGTATACGCACGTGCACTCGATCGTTCAACGTGGCATTTCAATGGAGCAGTAAATAACGACTGAAATTAAATTAAATGAAGAAACATTAATTGTGTTGTTTGTGAAGTAAAACACTTGATGTATTTATTAAAAAAATAAATGTTATTGCACTCTTTACAAAGCCATGCACTACAATGTACATATAATAGTATGTTTGTTATTAATTAGTAAAAGTGATAAAATTAATTTAGCAAATAATTTTACCACAAAATAATCCTGTAGGTACAATTATCACTCTAAGTGAAATATAAAATGTTTTGTAAATATGGCGGTTTTCATGTCATAATGAGTTTATATATACCTAGCTGTTTAACAGCTGTTCTTAAGAATTAGTGTTAAATCAAGACATTATTTAAAAAATCAGAACTACCTATATAATTCCTTAACCCATTATAGACTGATTTCAGGCTGTTTTGTTTCTCACACGAGGCTGTAAAATAATAAATAATTATTAAATGCTTATTACAGTTACAGACACAATAAAAATAGCATTAACAAATACTGTGGACATTATTTGTCTGATAATATATTCCATGACAGCCCATGCTTTTCTGTTTTAGCTAGATGTAGGCAGGATTATCTATTGTTTTTCCTATTAGCCTTCACATGGTTTTATCGCCAACATGTACATGTTGCAGCTACGAGAGCGCTGACGGCACGAAGGTTGATGCGGCCGGTCTTCAGAAGGCGGTGGGTCCTAAGGGCGAGGCAGGCACCGCCATCCAGGGCGCCTACTCCTTCTACATAGACAACGTGCTGTACACTCTCACCTACGTCGCCGACGAGAACGGCTTCCAGCCCCAGGCCAACTACCTGCCCACGCCGCCGCCAATCCCAGAGAAGATCCTCGAGGCGCTGGCCTACAATGCCGCTCACCCCGAGGAGGACAACCTCAAGAGGAAGTAGATAGACGACCCGGCACCGACCACCCTTGTGAATATCCCAGCGTCACTGTGGAGACATTGCCTGTCACAGCTGTCTCTGCTGCAGCGTAGATACAGCCTCGCCATGTACTGTGTACATAGCCTGTATATTCTCTTTTTATACTGCGTGCTCAATAAATGGCAACATCATTCATAACTCCTTCCTTTACAATCATTGGCAGCAACTATATCCTGTGTTTCAACCAATTATTAAAATTCTCAGGAAAATATTAAAACTACATTAATTATAAGAGATATTATTGAGTAAACACATGCTATGAAAATGAAGAAAAAATTATACGTTACGCCAACCATTCTGCTAATATATATGTTAAGCATCGCGACATTTCTCTTTTAAGACGGAATGGGGCAAGGTAAAAAAATGTTAAAATCGTAAAAACATTTTCTCAGCACTGCCTCATTTGTCACCAGTACAATTGTCAAAGTCACCTGGTCAACGGTAATGAATGTGTCTGTATCCTTTGGTATTTCAACAGACCCACACTTGTACTTAACTATAGGCTGTTCACGGTGAACTGAACACTTTTTAAAACCCTGCTGAAGATCTACTTGTATGCGCATTATGTGTTTTCTTACACCATACATATATAAAATTAACATTGCCATGATACCCGTCACTTTATTCATGCATCGTTCAAATGAAACTGCAGAATTATTACAAAAGCAAATATTTTACAAATGTATTCATTCTTACCCTTCTCTACCTTACGAAAAATAGAAAGCAAAATAAATAGTTTCAGTATTCACAAATGTTACCTAATACTTTTTATTCGACGTTAATGCATGGAACTACATTCGCTCAGTCATTACCGAACTTTCTGGGTGCATGCCACTCATTTTTCCCAGTAAAGTATATGCATGCAGGGCAGTGACATTTCTCAGAGCTTCATTTCAAAAGTCTCAAATAACCATGAACAAATTATAAATATTTTTGACGGGATTGAGAATACTTAATCTACGTCAAATCTACATCAGATAAGTGCAACACATTTCAAAACATTAACGTACATAACCATTATTTCAGTACACGCATTTCAATGTTGGCTCTTGAAGATAGGTACTGCGAAGCTGGCACAGCCACTCTACCCTATACTCCCTTCACTATTTGCTGCCAGTGGAGAAGGAGAGAGGCAGATATTGCGCGATAACTAGGATAAACTAATTTGCTTTCCGCTCTATGTCCCCAGTGCGAGAGGAAGAAGATAATGAGCTCTCCAGTTTTATGCTGTATAGCTAGCCCCCAAGAAACGCGAATAACATTTCTTAAAGGCTTGTACCTTCTATTATGGTATTCTTTATATAAAGTGCTTATACTGAAATACATTATGAACACAGATAATGTAAGAAGAAATTTAAGATCATCATTTGTCTTAATAGTTATGTTCGAAATTGGTTCCATGCACGCTGATGTCATTGTTCCTTTATTTCGATATTTGTTTATTGAGCTTGACGCTATTTACTATATTGAAATTTTCTGGGAGCCCTTGCGGGTATTTTAAAATATTAATTTCCACAGTTCTCAACCCTTACTCCCTTTATCTCATTCAGAGATCGCTGTGATGCACATAGCTGATTGAACTCCAACTTATCGTGGAATTTTTTAAGGTTAGTGGCCAATCCACCTACCGAATAACCTGAAGTAAAAAAAAATAACGAACGGTAAACGTCACGTCATTTGTCTTTCATACAGGCTATGAACTGCAAGTCTCTAACATACAACAATCATTCATATTAATAGCAGGCTTTGTCCTGCCATTTTTTTGTGTGGAATCTTATTTTTGTTTCAATATTTATTAATAGTAATATGTTTTTAAAATAGAATACATATTTTTAAATAGAAAGTGGAAAGAAATGCATGTCCAAAAATTATAGTATTGTGGTTGTTAAGTTTGGAATTGTTTGTAATCGACCATAACAACATTTAATTAAGGCTTTTTACAGTACTTCTCTGTAAGCAATGCGAAGGGTGTGTTTACGTGTGAGCACTCCACGTAAATCTGACCTGTGGGAGAAACAGTCCTGTCTCAAGTCAACTCCAGCGAATTTGAGAGTTTGCCCTTGCGACTTATTTGTCATCATCGCGAAGCATACTTTGAAGGGAAACTGCAGTCTCTTGAAATTCAAATGGTAGGTCACTAGGGATCACTGGAATACGCCACACAAACACTGTTTCTTCCTTAGCCGGTACAGTTACGGAGTTTTGGTGGCTTTAAATTTATCGCCAACGTAACAGGTGTGCCCGCGCGCAGCCTACGGTATGGAAGACCAGGTGGATTTAGAGTGATTGAAAATTCCACTGAATAATAAATTACTTCGTCTCTATTTAACACAGTGTCTATTAAATTGTATACCTTTTTTTTTTCCTCTTCGAATTATATCAGCAACATGTTACTAATGACCGCTGCTTGGTCCTTTTTTGGGTTCAGCAACATCTGGATACTTTTTGCTATCAGCTCCTAAACTGCACTATATTTCACAACTTGACTGGGATATCTATCTTGCTGTCTGTTTCTAGATAATCACCATTTATTAGTGTGAGCAGGATGTACACTCACTTTTTTTGTAAGTTTTAGTATATTAACAGAAAGTCACAAAAAATCTCTTGAGGCATGTCATGATTTCATCAGCACCCATTCCTCTCAGCACCACTGATAATATTTGGAGAAAATTACCTGTAAGAAACACTGTCATACCACCCATTAAAATTTTGTAACTCCGTATGTCCTGCAGGGTCCAATTCAAAGCTCTATTATTTAGAATACTTTTATTAAGATTATTCCTAATAAATTTTAACTATGTGTTTAATTATTTAATTAGTATCCTATGTTACTACTAAAGAACGGAAATTTGCCTTGTCTAACATATATGTGAGATATTTGTCATATATCCTAGGTTCTTGGGGTCGCGGTGGTGTTGTGGTAAGACTGATCGCCTCCCACCAAAGCGAACCGGGTTCGATTACCGCTGGGGTCGCTCCGGGATTTTCACATGTGGGAATCATGCCGGACGATGCCGCTGGTTGGTGGTTTTCTCAGGGATATCTGTTTCCCCCCGTCCTTTCATTCCGGTGCTGCTCCATACTCTTCTTGCTTCACCCTCATCGGCTCTCAAGACCTGGATGTTAAGAGTTGTCCAAATCTCTTCCCTGCCTCCTAGGTTGTTTAGATGGTCCTGTTAGGTTGGGCGAAAACGCACATAGGCAGTAATGATGACTGCTGACTACCAGAGTCTCCAACATACCCTCAAGGCGAAGAGGTCGAGCATTGGTCAGTAAGTTTTATTCCCTTATTTTCTTCAACGTGTATAGTTATCCCCATCTAAACCTACGTACAGTTCAAAATGTTCCTTTGTGTTACAAACAGTTTCATTTTCATTTTAATTATGAGTAGCTGAATTCGATTTTCAATATGGTGTATCTAAAACATACCGACAAATTTTGCTAAGTTATTCTTGAGGTGGAAATAGGAAGATTGAGATAGGCAACCGATGGACCAGGACATCTAGCAAGAGTGGTAGACGCTTCCAAATTTTGAAAATAATATATAATTTATTGTTATATTTAGGAAACTGCTTGCGGGACAGAAAAAAAGTGTTGGTTACCAATTATTTCAACCGTAATCATTAATAAAGTGAATATCGTGTGCAGGTAACTTATCCCCATCATGTTTAAAGCGAATATTGCCACACTTATTTCTGCAAAAACGTGTGTTACAGGAACAATTTCCTATCGGTGACTAGACGTTATGAAATGTCGGCAATATTAACAACATAAATGTATTTTAATAAAAATGTCTACCTCTCGCCCTTTTCGAGTTAAATGTACATATGTGCTTTATTTCACAGAGAAATGTTACAACTTGCCAGATAGACAACTAGTACTGACTGTTTGTGTAACTTGCGAGGTAATGTTGTGTGGACATTATTTACAGGTGGTTTGTGTTGGAACTAAATCCTAACGTGTTTCGTCTAATGGGGTTCCTAAGAGGCGCGGAATATTGGCGTGCGGCATGGTTTTCCCCTACTCTCATTATCAGTACTGTAGTTCCCATCCCTAACAGAGGAGAGGACTGTAGAATAAAAACCCACACTCCACCGCAAGTTGAATGCTTTCTAATACACGTCGACATGGTTAAGTATGGGAACTCAGAAATGACAGATAGAGTTCTGCTTTACAGTGAAGTTAAAGGTAATGCACGAATTGCTGTACCTCATCATGAGACCTTCACAACTGTCACTCAGAGACTGTGTGAAAAAGGCATGTTTAAGGCACAAGGTGAGTCTGGTTGCTCGAGGAAATGTATGTACACCAAGTGTAGAAGAAGTATTTCATGTTGCGGAGGAAAACCTGTAAACAAGATCTCTAAGGCATTGCGCAAGGAATGACTATGTCCCGTTCCACTGTATGGAGTATTATGCACGAGCAGCTGATTCATGCCTACCTCGTGGGAAAGGTGCAGGCATTGGGACCAGAAGATTTCTCTCCTCGACGTGATTTTTCGTAGTGATTCCTGCAACAGTGCACAGTAGTTCCTCATTTTACATCCATTTTATTGTGTATTGATGAAGTCACATTCACAAGAGGCGGTTATTTTATCGGCAGAAACAGTCACATGTGGGACGACACCAATCCTCATCCAACCGCCATCACAGCCAACCAGCACAGATATTCTGTGATCTTCTGAGCGGGCATTGTAGGTGATCATCTCATTGGGCCGTACGTGATGCCGCACATGTTATGGCTGGGCACATGTGGGTACTGTCAATTCCTACAATCTACATTGCCAGATTTCCTAAAAGATGTACCGCTCGTGGTCCGGCAACGTATGTGGCTTCAACACGATGGTGCCCCTCCACATTCTACAAAAGCTGTACGTAATCACCTCAACATGGAATTTTCAGCATAGTGGATTGAAAGAGGTGGCCTGTTGCGTGGCCAGCATGCTCTCCTGACCTTAAACCACCCGCTAGATATTTTCCTGTGTGAATTCATCAAGGCTCTGGTGTATGACACACCCATTGAGTCGGAGGAAGGTCTGTTAGCCAGGGTTATGGCTGCCTGTGATAATGTTCAAGATACAATTGGTTTTTTCGAAAGTGTACGCCAGTCTTTTCTACTTCCGACTTAATTGTTGCAATGAAGTTGTTGGCCACTATTTTGAACACTTGTTGTAAAGATGCTTATGAATGCACGACATTAAACCAGTAGCGCAAGTACTTCAATCTCCATTCTAATTTCTTTACCCGTAACAGTGAGAAAATCCCACCGAAATGTCATTTGTGCAACTCACTAATGCACGACCACACACATAGTTGCGGAAAACTCACCCCACTACGACACGGCGCACAGACAGCCATTACTGGTTACCTACCTGGAAGGTACTTCTCTGTGGAAACAAACTTGAATGTTCTACTAGAAAAAGGCGAGAGTTATAAAATTTTTTCAAAAGTAATTTATGTTGTCAATTTTGCTTCTATTTCATACTCTCTAGTTAAACATACGAAATTGTTCCTATAATATATACTTTTTGTAGAAACAAGGATGGCAGCATCCCCTTTCAAAATGATGTGGGTGGGTTACATGTATACGACATTCACTTTATTAATGATTATTGTTTAAATAGTTAGAAACCATTACTTTGTTTCGTCCTGCAAGCAGTTTCTTAATTATGACAATAAACAATAATTTTTTTTTCAAACTTTTGTCTCAGCTACCCCTCCTACTATTTGATCTGGACCATTGGCTGCCCATTTCAATGTTTATGTTTCCACCTCAGGAACAACCTATCAAAATCTGTTGGTATTTTTTTTTTAATACATGGTTAACCGAGAGCGGTGAAAGGCTATGTCTACGACAGTCTCTACCTCTTATCATTTACCTTTTTGGAAGCCTCTCCAACTTCATAAATCCGCTGATTTCATTCGACCAACATTATCTTGGGCAATCGCTCATGCCTTGTTACTGAAGCCGCTTTCTCCATAGCAAAATTTGTTTACATTCCTTCACATTCAGAAGAAAGTGTTGGAAATGTATCAAACTAATCCACTTCAATATGAACTCGAAAATATTCCATTGGCAGGTATATAACTAACCAACAGTTTCATTTTACTGTCATTGATATTGCACATTTTCTGAAATATAATTTGGAGAAGAGTTAAATGTACTTTGCAGTCATTATCTTACTAGGTATTTGTCTTAAATACAATAGTTAATAGAGTAAACTTAATTCCTGTTTTATTCAGTTCTTTACAGTGATCACAATTTTGCTACTAGACTGAGAAATCACGTCACTGACTAAATCTCTACGGCATAAATCAAGGAAACAATTACGTACAACGTTCATTATAAAGTAATATTAGTTCCCTTGCACCGTACTGTAAAGAAGATGGGGAAATCACCAATATTTGACTACATATTATGCTCATATTGGTAAAATCGCGTAAAATATTTCATAAAATAATGAATGAGTGAATAATTTTATCAGGAAATTGCAGCGTTCATGCAACTTGTATCGGATGCTTTAGTGTTATGATAAGGTCTGAATTATGATTCTCTGCTGTCAGCGTGTTTTATTTAAGACAGCATTTTCCAGAAATGGGTGACATTAATGTATACTTATATAGCTACTGAATATATTTTGTAAATTCATTTCATAAACAATTAAACGTTTGGTGTTAAAGTTAAGTTGCCATGTAATGCTCCGGTTTAGTAAAAACATCCAAAATTTCTTTATTAATGACATGGAACTACAGGAATCTTAAATTTAAAAAATATATTCAGGGAAATTATCTATACTAAACCAACAATAATGCCTCTTCGACGTGTTGGTTTTAGCTTATTTTTTAGAGTATTCCTCAAATTTTCCAGTGCATTCACTATGAGTACAATTTTGCGTTTAAGGTCAACTTTGTATGAGATATTTATTAGGTGAAAAATCTACTTCAAGTATTTCGAGAGGAAGGGAGGGCTTTATTGGAGTGCACATAAATTCCTACGGCGTTAATACAACTTTTATGTTCTAGAAATGTTTGTGGAATTGGCTGGATAACTGCTTGCAAATGAGTAACATTATCGAATATACTAATGTTTTGCTAGTGTGCTGCATATATGAAAAATTAATGCGAAACCACATGGATGGTATTCCTAGCCAACAATATGTAACTTATCAGGTTAACAGTGTATGTATTTTAATTTACATATTCATGCGTATATTTTAAAATTTTCTGAACTCCCTATGCAATACCACAAAACATTTTTCTCGTCTAGTTTAATCTAATTCGTTCGGTTTGTTATCGAATATACTAAGAGTAATAGTTTTGTTAGAAAAATATTTTTGGACATAAATATTTGTGCTTTAAGCTAACGCGTCTTCAGAAAATTCATTATTTATTACCAATTATTCAATTTTATGCCTGAGGTTACAATAATAAAACTAAAAACTATATATTTTCTTAAAACTTCTGAAAAAATATTTTTTATGAACGAAATCAAGTTATCAGCAGCTGAGAACATCTTCTTTGACTACTGCTAGTAGAAAATACATATTTCTAGTGCTGGAAGTAAGAACAGTGCAAATATTTCGGGTCTTGTTATAATCATCAGCAATCTGTTTTAATTACTTTTTATCAGCGACTTTCTCTCCAGATCCCTGAGAAATGCTGATGAATTCTTTGGGAACCTGGTATAGACGAATATTTTACAGAATTTTCTCGCCGTGGAATGCAAGGACGCTTAGTATGCTTAATCTTATTTGAAACTCAGCACTTTCCTCAAAGGAAATTCTTTCACCATGGAATACAGAGATACCTCGTATGCTTAATTTTACTTGAAACTCAGCACTTTCCTCAAAGAACATGACGTTATATGTAATGCCAGCGAGAGAGGAGAGAGAGAGGGAGAGTAAGATAGAAGCCTCAACTTGTTCAAGGTTGTCAGGGTATATATTTCGATACCGAAATACTCTATAAACTGGTAACGTGAAGCATGTTAGAATGTCAGTTAAAATTATTGTATTTTTTTTGTAAAAACCTAGCTATGATACATAGCTAGGCGAACATTATTAGAAAATGCATGTTATGCAAGTAGGAACTTCGCAGCACTAATGTATTTATGTTGTTCTAGAAAATATATTTAAACTTGAGTCAGCGAAGAATGGTTGCTTCGTCCTTCAATTCGTTTTAAACCAAAGACTAACAAACGTTATGCCATGAAAAAGTGACTACGATATAGCAACGTGTACATAAAAAAAACTAGCATCAAAATATCTGTACTAAGAAACATGAATATTTATTTTATAAAATTATAATTATTTTTTTAATTCATAGAAAGTTCTGTTCATTTTTTGGTTAGTGACTATTGTACAGCATAAATAAAGAAAGAATATTCAACGGGTTAATTTTTTCAGTTTAGTGATAAAAAGTATATATTCTGAGAACATTTGCATAAACGCTTTTCTCTACAATTCAATACCCCTTGAGCCAAGATTTTCAGCAAATTTCAGTGTGACAGAAAAACGCTCAGGATTTGCGTCAAGCATGAGTTACTAAATTGCACAAGGTGTGTCGACAAAAAGAGACGCCATTAGCGCCCACAGCTTGTAAAATGTAATTCTTAGTAAACTGAAGATGACACCAGAGTGAATGCGTGAAGGTCTTGCGCATGTCAAGGTTTTCGGGTCGTTGAAGGTGTGTCCGCGACTATTGGTCCGCCAGACTCAAGGCAGTCTTAAGATAAAACCCGGAAATGCCATATTTGAACACGTTAAACCCACTCTACTGTAAATTAGTAGAGCTACAAGTATTTCGCAAATTCAATCGGAGGCGAAGTAGACTCCAAACACTTGTTCTTTTCTCCTACTGTTTTGATTGGATGGCTGTTCTTTAGACACGGCCCGTTTAACTTTGAGCCAGTAATACGCAGAAAGCAGTAGCGTGAGTGCGTGTTTAACAGTCCTGCACAGAGGCCTCACTTAATCACAGCCACCAATAAGCAAACGATAACGTCTCGAGCATATATGAGTGCTGTCCAGCTTAGCATGAAGTTAAAATAAAGTATTTATCTTCGTAATTCGAAATATTATACAGTAGAAATAAAAATATTTGAGAAAATATTACATAAAGAATATCCACAGATTGTAAGAATATAATGGCCCCACTCAAGAGTCGTACTCCCTTCATGCAACAATTGTCAAACCTTGTCAGTCACTTATTAACCAATTTACTCATTTATAATTTTTAGCATTCATATTCAGGGCTGAGGTTAGCACGCCCTCTACCCGCTGTGGGGTGGAAACCTGGGAAATACCCCGACGAAATCCCATCAACAGAAAGCGGAAAAGTGATCATTTTATATTGGTCTGCGTCATGTCGTCTCACAAAGGTGTCCTGGCATGTTTTCTCAAACCTTTCAAACATTATTATTTGCGTGGTTGCAACTGGAAACATTTAAAGAAAAGAAACATGATTCGAAAATTGTAATCCTTTTCTTGGACCTTTTTACATAACTACTTTTAATGTTTAATACAATATTTCATCAAATTTACGAAAAAGACGATATTTAAATACTGAAATATAATATTTATCTGAAAAGCAAACAAAATTGATACGGAAATATTTGTAATTATTTTTATGATCTCACAGCATTACATTGCTTTGTTATATTTTCTAAGTATCATCCCCAAAATTTACTTGCTTTAAGTTATCTTTCCTTTTAGAAAAGTTGAATTTAGAAACATTTAAAAACATTGTGGCCAACGCCTAACACTTAAAAATGTTTTTACTTCCTCTTCATTTACAACAATTTTTATAATACTCGAAATATTAAAATACTTATTGTGAACACCTCCAGAGTCTGAGAACCAAGAACACCAGATCCTAGATAGTATGCCTATTTATTTAAAAAGCATTTCCCCACCCCTCACTTTTACTTCACATTTAATAGATTTGGCAACGCGTTATTAAGCATTTAATTCGGTAAATTAAATTTTTACCAGTAGGAAAATGTATTTTGCAATGGAAGGCTCTCAGAACTGCACGACAACAGTCTTTTATTTTCTGTCGTGAGCATTTTCTCTCTTCAACCTGCAACTCTTGGCAACACCGCTGACGTCACTAAGGCGTAGCCAATAGTAGTGAGGCACGTCAGTCTTTCGTCTGGCTGGGCTGGAAGCACGGACGCTTTCAGTAGTTGGATGTCTGAAGCTGGGGCGGCCACTAAGCTGGTCGACTCGCTGTTGCTTCGAAGGCCCACTTGACGTCGGGCGCCAAATATGCTACGTATTTTTCACCATAGACGAGGCAGCATACATCATGGCCTTCCAGAACTGTTCGAAACTATTCGCCAAAGGTAGGAAAAATCTCCACACCTGAATTTAATAATGGTCAGGCGAAAATACGTAACGAGACGTATACTTTTTATAGAGAATTGGAGCTCTTGAATGCGACATGAAACATATCGCCTTAAGGTATAATATAAACATTGTAAAACAAATAATCTGCCATCATTCCTTATTCCAAGAAGTCGCGTGGTAATTAAAATATTCATATGCTTGAAGAAAATTTCATAAGGAAATTTTTTTCAAGTATTTTCGGAAAGCAGTTTCAAATGAAGGTATAACGCATAACATTCAAAAATGTGTGAGGATGGGAAAGGTGAAAGGGGTGAGAGGGGAAGTTCTTGGGGAAGATCTTATTGCGATGGAAGAATATTGTTATTTTCTTGTTTTTCCATTGGTTTTTTAATGCTCAGATATCTCTAAATTTCCCCTTAGTCCATATAATTTGTTAATGTATGTTTCTTTTAGAATTGAACCTCTACTCCATATAACAGAACTTACTTGGTTGTGCTTGAAATGCAACCAAGTTGCATAACTATCGTACGCAATTTTTCAGTGCTATTTTGTGGATTAAAAGCTTTGTATACAAGTGTTATACGTTTTTGTCTTGTCCATTGTTTCGAGTTTTGTTATTTATTATATTTACGGCCGCCAAAGCCAAGGCTCTTCTATCCTTATAGATTAACATTAAAATAAAATTAAATACTATGTTTATGACATGAAATTGAGTTTCGTAATCATAAATGGAAAATCATATTTTCAAACAGTTATAGGCAGTTCACGATAAACTGAGCACTTTTTAAGGCCCTACTAAATTCTTCCTTTCAATTATTTTATACCTTTCCACCAATTTTTAATGTAAACAGTGCAATATGACTAATAAACACAGTGTATACATTTCATCACACTCAATAGTAAACGTCTGAAACTGCAATAAAATATATTTATTAGGGGTTAATGCCTTTTGCGATGGTCTTAAAAAGTGCTCACTTTATCGTGAACAGCCTATATTAAAGTGTAATACATGCCTCATTAACCACGTGACCTGCAGAAAATTTCCCCCCGCCCATATAAGATGGTTGGGTATGCACGTAATCTCCATGTCTCGTAGGACACGGAGGACCGTTTTACGTCTCTCTGAAGTCGCCCGCTGTGTACAATTAGGGAAGATTCTCGAACACTCGAGACAGTGTAGGCAGGGCAGGAAGAGAGTAGAAAGGGTGGTCACGACAGACGTCTAATCTCCTATATTTAGATCCACGAGTATTTCCCGAATTCGTTCAGAGGCGAGGTAAACTCCACACAATTGTTCTTTTCTCTTACTATTGTGATTGGACGGCTGTTCTTTAGATACGCTCCTTTTAACTGTGAGCTAGTAATGAGCAGGAAGCAGTAGCGTGAGTGAGTGTTTAACAGTCCTGTACCGAGGCCTCACTTAATCACAGCAACCAATAAGCAAACGATAACGTCTCGGGTATATAGAGTACTGTCCAGCCTAGCTTGCTACCAACTCAATGCGCGAAATACACGGGGCTCTACTTGTACCCCTCGCCCGATTTCCGTAAGAAGGCTTCCTGCTGTGAAAACAGTAGGCCCATTGCTAAAACTCAGGCTGCCGCTGGTTAGTAATATCATTGTTTCTGAGCCAGTGAGTAAGACTTAAAATTTACTGTTTTGTGTGCAAGTTTAAGTGATTATCTCTAGCTGCTTGTTGCACCACGTCGGTTATGTATTTGCTTAAATTCATTGTCATCTTTATATAATTATGAATTTTGTTTAATTCTTTAACAGTTGGCTAGGGGTTTTTGAGGCAGGCACGGGTTCTTTAAACTATGGATTATTGCTCACTGCATGTTGATGGTATAAGCAGTTATGTATTCGGCTTATTGTTTTTGACCGGAAATGACGATTTATTCTCCTAGATACTTCGATTTCTATTTTAGTAATAATTTTATTTCAAAAACCGACTTTACACATTACTTGTGTCATGAGGCATTAAATAGGCAGATGTGACTAACATGTAGATGAAATTCGTCGAAATGTTTATTTACGCACATACGAAATGGGACTGTTAAGTTACGGGGCTAGGCAATTTAATGTGAGATTGACGCAGTATCCAAGCCGAAAGAATAAGGGAGGAAGAAAATACAGTATCTTAGGAAGACTATCTCACGTATTCGGTTTTACGAAGTTTTTAGCAGGCTTGGTAGAAGATCTCCCACATTCACCAGATCTGGCAACGCATGACTTTACCTGTCCCCCACTATCAAAGGTGTACCGGTTAAAAGGGACACAAGTTAAATGTTCTGAAGAGGCGAAAATAAAACTGGAAGGCCTGCCACACTACATTTAACAGGGGATGATGCATGTGCAGCGATGTATAGATACTACTATAGGGGAGTTGTTTGGAGAAGATTAAATGCATGTTGTAATATTTAGGCACTAGAACACATTTTACTAACCAGACATTTTATTTAATAGACTTTACGTTATTAATTAATAACCGACTTAACTTAATTTAATAGCCAAACCTCTTACACCGACTAGGATCGTACACTGTAAAAAAAAAATTCTGTTAAACTTCCTAAACTGCAATGGAAGATTTAGCCTATACAGTGTATACAAATAGTAATACGTGTCAAGCTGAAAATGTGGGAATGTTTAGCATCGCTACTATACACAGTTGGGGACTTCCCTACGGATCTCTGTTACGAACAGTTTGTTGAAAGGCATCGCAAGAAATGTCTCATAACATTCCAAACTGGCGAGGGAGGAGGCCACAGCACAACCCCAGACTCTGTTGAGTCCTCCTCGAATTATAATTTGGAAGTTTTGTTCGTGTGTGGTGGCACATTGTAAAGTCGGAAGTGGCCAAACAAGCCAAGTTGAACACAGGAGAAAAGAATGAAGTACAACTTGTCGGAAAAAATTTGCAAAGAACGTTCACAAATCACGGCATCAGAACACAATTACGACTTTATTTGCTGCTGTGTTGCATGCCCGTGGATTTGAAGGATTTTGTACAATCAATACCAATGACAGTCATCTAAAATAATTATTCCGACAGACACACTGCAGTGGTAAGTTCGATGTTTCACTGTTGTACCACTTTGAAAGAGTCCAACGTGCAATTCCACAGACATAGTGAACTACTTATGTGCTAGTTGTGATTGCTAAGGCACTGGTAACAATTACATTCTAAGCATCACATAATACCCACACTTTAAATACGACAGCCAACATGAAATGCTATGAGTCCTGGACTTATCAGGACTTAGCATGCCAGCCTATTACAGCGGCAGTCCATAAGTAATTATTCAGTATCCAGCAAAATCCGAGTTGGTTTCCTCGAGGCAAGGCTGCTTCTTTCAACAAAACACCGTGTTTATTTTCTTTATAGGGATTTCCTACATGTTATGGTTTCATGGGGAACGACAACCTATGAACCATACCCATAAAGGGTCCTCACTCCTATCGATTCCGTCTTCGTCGTAGGGCGCATCCCTCTGCAGATTTAACCATTAAGACCCCTGTCTATGTTAAGGTGGTTTTTAGCTTTCAATGCCCAAAGTATTAAAGCGATAAGGGTGACAATCCCACGCCAACTAAGTGCTTCGTCGCCACTACGTGCATGGTTCCGAACTGGCGTGCAGGCTCTCCGTCGTATAAAATTTACTATCGGGCTTTATGAGTTGATTGTATATTTTAATATTTTAGTGATTCAAAATTGGGTTTGCAATAAGCATGATATGTTAAAAGTTGCATGCCGCACTAGTATGAGGAGTAGACGTGTATTACAAACATGCTGAAACCCATTTCGCAATAGGGGGCTGGTTTAGCATAGCTGCCAGAGAGTGCCACCTCCCACTAAGGAAAACTTACTTCGATTCCCGGTGAGGCTATTAATGGAATCTTGCATGTGGGACTTGTCCTGGGCGATGCAGCTGGTAGGCGGATTTTCTAGGGGATTTACTGTTTCCCCCAGTCCTGCATTCCAGTGCTGCTCCATATTCACCTCGCTTCGTCGTCATCAACTCTAATAAGACCTCTCTCGTGCAAGGTGTAATGGAGCCTTTATCCAGAAATACATTTTGAACTATTCTCAATGCAGCATATCTAACTGTATATATTGCAGTTTGATAGCGGGATCAGTCGTAAAGAGAGGCACCTCGGCAGTCTGCCAGTGGAATACTCAGCTCGTGTAGAAGGTCATGCAGAGGAGACGGAAGATCAGCGGTCGGCCGTATGAAGACTCCTCGACCTCGCCAAGCCCCTCCCTCCTCTAACAGTTGCGTGATGAAACATTGCGCGACACACTGTCTTGTCGGAGAGGCTGGGCGACCAGTTTCACGGTCGAGGATATAAATACGCTGGTCCGCGTATCTTCGTCGTCATTCTCTAGGCGGGATCCTCTCCAGACACACCTCGCACCATGATGAAGCTGGTGAGTACTCGACGCCTCTCCTAGACCACATCTCTAAAGTCTGTTCACGGTTGACAGCACTTTTTAAATCAACCTGTAAAATATGTTATTTCTCCTACCCGTATATATTTTAACGGGTACATTTGCGTGAGCCCAGTAAAGTTGGTAACAATGAATGGAAAATTGTTTCATTTCTAGAATAATTAAACGTTTTAGGTAATATATTTGTGAATTCTTGAATTATTTTAGTTAATTTCTTTTTTTTATAACGCATACAAGTGTATAAATGAGCACACGCATATATATATAATATTTACTTTTTAAATAGTTTTACAGCTTCACTTGACTTACGTATTAATACAGTGTCTAGCACCACCACAAGGTAAATTTTACGTATGGCGGAAGAATACTCAAACTGCATACAATTAGATCATTAGCAGGAGCTTTTAGTAGTCCGCATATTACCGTGAACAGCCTTTATCGGTTTAACTATGAGCACAACACTGCTAGCGGGTGGAATTTCTCTAGGCCTATATCAAACCTGGCAGTCTGCTTTTGTGGTTTCTTCCCTACTTTATTCCGTCGAGATAAACTGGCACATACTTGGATAGCCTATATAGTGTCCGGTAAGGCAGCCACCGCTGGATAAGGAGAGCACGGAATATTTCCCTTAGTATTTTTTGTTCCTTTCGAATGAGTTATTAATTTCCGGCGCTGCGATCACATTTTTCGCAATTACGGTAAAATGGCAGCCACTGTCTTCACATTTGACAGTAAATATCTAGACAGATCTATCAGTAAGAGGAATCATTACAGATTTATCCTGAGAAAACTGCCTCGTAGTGTAAATATTCCCCTCAATGCATTTATTACCTCACTGACCTACACCAATGTTATCATTTTGACCAATCAAATATTTATGTTTTTTTAACACGCATTCGATTTCGGAAAGCAGACAACTTCTTTGGTATGCTCGCTACAAAATCAAATTATACCTGTAATTTCATAGCACATCATAAATTCCACATAATTCGTAAATTATTTCAAAATTGTGGGTATTAGTTCCCATAAGTAAATTCGTTTTCTTTAGTATCAAATGGACTATTGAAAATCAGGTGCACTAAAACTATATTCATAAATAAATATTTTACTCAACCATTTAGTTTATGACACCTGTTTTTGGCACAGATTTATAAACCAATCAATAATATTATATATGAAAATATATATTTAGTTTTTTAATAAGCCTTTCTCATTCTTGTCTACTCTTTGTCTTAATTACCTGACGGGATGATTGTTTCCAAACATTTAGAACGGTATCGAACCAACCTTTTTTTCGTTAATTATAAGGCATGTTTATTGACCTTAATTATAAACAAACAGCTCCTCTATAAAGATAAAAGCATCATGCAAAATAAGACATAATTTTTTCGCCATAAATTCAGGTGATCGCAAAACCAACAACGAAGTTATCTAGGAACAATTGTAGTGTTATTTAATTCGAACATATTCTATATTTGAAATCGATATTTCACAGAGGTTGTCTACCGCTAGTTTTATGAGTGACTGAGAGTGTGTTGGATTATCTCCATTCTTCCAATGGCTAAATTTCCCGCATATATAGTTACATTATTTTAATTAAAGTAATGTAGTTTTCACTCCTCAACAAATTATTTTTAAAATTAAATAACTAATAATTCGTTTTGTGTTTTGTCGGAATCTAACTGAACAGCAAAAAAAATGGTAAATTATAATAACAGGTAAAAATTTCAGCTCGTAATTTGTGTTTCAGTCCATGTACATATATTTGGTTAAATGTACCCTAACATGTTAAAATAATATGTGAACTATTATAGTTGTGATAGTCCCAAATTTCTCTGCCATTAAACTGAGTGATTTTTATACTGAACCAGTAGTTTTCTTTTTCAATTTACAGGAAGAGGGTTTGCTTTTATTTGCGTCCTCGGAAAAAAAAATGGACGTTATAAATATCCATTGATTGGATCATAAACGGGAAAATCTCTTATAAATTTAACTTTCCTGTTCTGGTATTGATTATCGGTCTACAGACGTAACTTCCGCAGGTTCAGAACTGAAACGAGTATTCACTTGTCGGTTTACGGCTGTGAGTGTAATTCGTGTGACACAACTGGCATTATTACAATAAGTTCACTGAATAGATATGTTCGTATCACATTATCATATGCATATATTATTTTAAGTAGGGCGTCAAAGTAATAAATGAAGAAATGTGGAGGTTCGTACTAAGTAATTCCACCAGTGCTTACATGGGAGTTCAAAACGACTAGTGAAACCCATCCCCACTGTAGCCGGGTGGGACTGAACTCACTACCTGCAGAGTGAAGGTCAGGCACATCACTACATGAAGAAACGCACTGGGTACATTTCAAGAGTAAAGCATTTCGTTGTATAACTGTGAGCATAGCTTGAACCACATTTATTAAATTATTTGAGATCTTTTAAATCTCAACTAATCTTGCGTACTTAAATAAATATTTTTTTCATACAGTATATGGTGATTAATTTCACGATAGCAACTTGCGAAAACTCGGGTTCATGTGCCCAGAATTCACGTAAATACAGATTTCATTATTCCAAAAACTATCTCGTTACAAAACAAGGACAAGTTTAACAAATTAAAAAAAGTAAGGGATATGAAAGCACGGAAACTCTGTGTTATCCTCTTGCACAAACTATATTGAAGATAATTGAACAGAGATTCTAGGAATCAGCATTTTAGATCGCTAAGCTTTGACACAATTTATAATTCGCGGTAGTTTTGAAAAATAGGCGCAAATATTAGCGTTTACAGACTCTTTAGTATCACGTAAATACAAATTCGTTCGTTTCGAACATATAATTAGAGATAATGATTTGCCTCCTCTGATATAAGGAAAACAGACTTTGTTGAAAGTACGTAACAAAATAAAGATATCTTTTCTTATTATTTGTGCACTACTAGCTGTTACCCGTGGATTTACCCACATGCAAAATTCAAACCTTATCACCGAATACTCTACCTTAATTATTTTTCTTTATTACTCGAATATTCTAGATTGGCACATATAGTATTTTTCATCCCAGAAAAACGAACATTTCCTTAAGGAATATAAAAACATATCACCATCCAGTGCCTACTCAAGTGGTTTTTGTATATTCCTTAAGAAACTGCTCGTTTTTCTGGGATGAAAAGTACCCTATTTACTAATCCTGTACCACATTTCATCCAATTCCATCGAGCCGTTACGACGCGATAGAGCAGCAAACAACATACAAACTTTCGCGTTTATAATAATATTAGGAATTAGGAATTAGGATAACTAGGGTCAGAGCCAGTGGTTGTCACAGTTAGTAATTCATTGTCCTTCCACCTCTGAGGTCCCCAGTTCGATGTAAGGCGCCGGCGGGCTGGAAAATTTCGGATTGGGGGAGGCCATGGTTTGAGGGTTTTCTCGGAGCTCTTCGGTCACATCCCCCATCTCGTCTCACCTCATTCATTCCTCGGACTGGCCGGAGCGACAGGTCTGTCCCCTCGGGCCATAATTGAGCACGCAACAGGCGAGAACAACGTGTAACCCCCCCCCCCCCCCCCCAAGGGTCAAATATACTGTTAAAATAACTAAATGCTTTTCACGTTAAAATGAGTACTTTTGAAATCAACCTTAGAAAAATGTCACTGCCCCTGCCTGCATACGTTTTCATGGGCGCACTTAGTGACATGCGCCCAGTAAAGCTGGTAAAGTTGGATGGGAAGTAGTTCCGTATCTTAACGTCGTATAAAAAAGTGTTAGGTAACCATTTCTGGTAGCTTAAATTGTCTCTTTCGTTTTCTGTTTTTTTTTATACAGTGAAGTGAAAAAATTAGCATATTTGGTAAATATTCACTTTTTTTACTGATTGCTGATGGCAATGTTAATATTACACGAAGCGGAAGAATACACAATGTGTATTCGAGTTGATCTCAAGCAGGGCTTTCAAAAGTATTCGTTTTACCGTGAATAGCCTATAGGTAAGAATACACGAAACACTTGCACAAAAAGGGGTAAGAAAAGTGACAGTATTCCAGTTGTCTGTGTCGCCTGAAGAGTGAGATCGGTGTGTGTGTGTGTGTTTCAGGCAGTTTTGTGTTGCGTGCTGGCCGCAGCCCTGGCAGCGCCTCAAGCACCGCTACTGAAGCTCAACCCCAATGAGCCCATCCCTATTGTGGCGCAGTCCAGTGTGCAGAACGAGGACGGCAGCTTCCAGAACAGGTACGCCAATCACGCAGCCTACCTTCATACTGAATCATAGTCAAATTAACATGAACTCGTTAACTTTGCCTTTATTAAGCGTCAGAATAATTTTACATACGGGGCCACGGTGACTGAGCGGTTAGACTGCTCGCCTCCCACCAAGGTGAACCGGGTTCAATCCCCGGCCGGGTCGCTTCCCGGATTTTCGCATGGGGGAATTGTGCCGGACAATGCCACTGGTCGGTAGGTTTTCTCGATGATCTCCTATTTCCCCCACCCGTTCATTCCGACGTTGCTCCGTAGTCACCTCGCTTCACTATCATCGGCTCTCAAGACCTTGCTGTTAAGAGGCACCCAAATTCCTTCACTCGCTCACGCACTATTTTACATACATTCGTAGCTATATTAACATTGGAGTTGATAAAACCTTATCCGCGTTAAAGCTGTAATGCCATAAATGCTATACCTGGGTTCTGGGAAGGCTCGCCTTCCCATTTTTTGAAATATTCAAATTCTACTCAAATGTTTATGCTCATACTCGAACGGAATTAAAACTTAAACTTCCATTGCATTCCTATAAAGTTCCAAACTTGTAGAATAACATTATATACAATTATTATGAATGAGGGTAAAAGTGAAGATTGATAAAAAGTATACAACAAATGCTTTCCTAAATTTCACTGGCTTTTACAACATAAATTTCATATTAATTTGAAGCTGTCTCAAATTCTCATGTGGCAAAAGAAACTTCACGATGGTGTGATTCAGTATTTAATTACTTCGCGGCTTTAATGCACTCTCTGTACCATATTCGGTCTATGGTCTTAAGTAATTTATTAGTCCCAGCCATGAAATGATGTAGAGTCTTAAAGTCCTTCAGTTAAAAATATATTCTCTATTCGAAGTGGGGAATAGCATGTACAGTAACGTAACATCATGCAATTTGTTATTATCTTTCTGGTAAGATATCTACATGATCCACCAAATTCATGTAGCCCTCTCACAACATATATGTAGAGAATCTCATGTTCATGACCACTTCTGGCTAAGTGAAGCATACTCTGTTGCCATCTTTGCAGTGTCCCGTAATTCTTTCAGACAGGAACAGCATTAAGTACATACCACTGGCCCCATGCTGCATGACTTGAAGAAATGTATTTAAACATCGTCATCTTAATGCGGAAAACTGTTAGATCACCAACATGTAAATAAATTGCATTGCTTGAACAGTTGTCTATATTATTCGTAATGCCCTGAATGAGTACTTTTCTGCAAATTTTTCACTTTCATTTTGCTGCGTTCGTTCTTTTCATAGTGGTAAACACAAAAGTGACCAGAATTCCCAAAAGAGCGCGTTTTTCTTTTACTTTCACCCTACTGATCACAAGCCATCGTAACCCTGGCAGCGAAAAGGTAAGCAATAATTGAAAATCAAAATTTTTCTTAGCAATGAATGGTGGATGGGAAATGAATATAATATATACAGTTTCTGATGTTAAAATACTTTCGAAAGCGATCGCTATGTGTAATTCGAACAGCCCACTACCATAAAGTGGCAAATTACTTACTCCATTAAATTTTTTTATATTTTCATTTGCAGTCTATTGTATTGTAACACATCTCTCATCCAATGCATTTTCTAATGAAATGCCTTCTTTTTCTCTCTAAAAAAACTATTTTTTTCAATCATAAAATAAAATTTATACCTATCTGAAAGTTAATTAATTATTGTATAATTTCCAAATAATCATAATAATCTGTGTTCGTTCCAAATTACAAAATACTTGTAACTAGGCCCTCTACAACAGTTTTGTACCTTGTATGAAATTCTCAAGTTATGCTATTTCATTTTAATATTTTTTGCTAAATGTAATACTGCAGCAATACAAAACATAAGATAAACGTGCATATAATTTGTGTACACATGTAATGACTACTTGAGAAACATAAGAAACAGAAATTATGCTTATACGTTTTAGATCCCATATATATCCACATATCATACCATACATTGTCCAATGTTTATTGTATCACACATAGCATATGTTACCATTGGCCGGCGGGTTTTCTCGAAGCACCCCCATTTCCCCATCCCTTATATTCCCCTCCTGCTACATCTTCACATCATTTCACTCTCACCGTCGTTTAGAACCTCGTGTTGATAGTCGACTAAAATATTTCCCGTTCTACTAATCATTGCATATCAACACGAAATGTTTCTTTCTTAGCTGGGGTTCTCATATCAACCTGAAATCATGTCATACCATGGCTTTTGCCACTACCGTCATCCACATCTCACCCTTCTGTTTCCATCCTTTTTATCATTTCAAGATGTGATCTCTGTCAACCTGGTGATGTGTCATATTAGATAACTGTGAGTCAACATAGGTACTGGCGAACACAAGCAACATGGGAGAGACAGCTAAAGCAAATTATAGACCATGACACCCTGTATTTACAAGCTTTCATCCGTCATCAGTCAACAATCAGGAATATTTAACGAATCACGCACGTTCCTCTTGTGACCTCAATCAGTTCCAGCCAGCTCACGCATAACACCCGATAAGTGAGTAGTCAATTCCCAAAGTGTCCCGTGTCCACAAATACGACAATTTCCAATAATGGTCTTGTTGATTCCTTTATAGCCTTTGCTATAGAATGACAAATGTTTTACAGGTCCAAAACAACGTGAAGGCCGTTTCAATGCAGGTTTAAAATTCATTCACTTTTAGAAGTAGCACATCTTCACAAATATTAAATCCAATTTATTTCATTCTGAAGGGAATGCTCGGTTTCAGAAAGCTCTGATTTCTACAAACAATGTTCGTGACAAAAAGTAACAGCCATTCCAAAGTTCGTACAACCACATTAAGAAGTACACTCCATGTACATTTTTCGCTGTTTCTCGACTTTCACTGTACACGGACAAAGAATCCTTTGTAAATGGACCACTCAAGTGTAATAAATGCCATATTGGTTCATTTTCAGTATTTAATATCACGCACAGTTATATGAAAGGGTGGCTAGTGCCAAAGTATCCACCTCACGCCATTATCAATTAATGCCCTAGTCCTACATGAAATTGCTGTTTCAACAGTAGATTTTTTAGTGTATAATTTCTTGTAAAAAGCCCGTAGAGTTGAATAACGAATGCTGCGTTGTGTTGCAGCTACGAGAGCGCTGACGGCACGAAGGTTGATGCGGCCGGTCTGCAGAAGGCGGTGGGTCCTAAGGGCGAGGCGGGCACCGTCATCCAGGGCGCCTACTCCTTCTACATAGACAACGTGCTGTACACTCTCACCTACGTCGCCGACGAGAACGGCTTCCAGCCCCAGGCCAACTACCTGCCCACGCCGCCGCCAATCCCAGAGAAGATCCTCGAGGCGCTGGCCTACAATGCCGCTCACCCCGAGGAGGACAACCTCAAGAGGAAGTAGACAGACGACCCGGCACCGACCACCCTTGTGAATATCCTAGCGTCACTGTGGAGACATTGCCTGTCACAGCTGTCTCTGCTGCAGCGTAGATACAGCCTCGCCGTGTACTGTGTACATAGCCTGTATATTCTCTTTTTATACTACGTTCTCAATAAATGGCAACATCTTTCATAACTTCTCTTGCAAAGTCATTTGTATGTTATGACACCTATCAATTTTATTTGTTTCCCTTAAAATTATAATGGAAGCTTGCCAAACAACACCAGAAGAAAAAATGCAAAATATGTTAAGGGCATTTAATAACACGGTATACCTCAGTTTATTCCCTGATGTTTTAATGATAGGGAACAAAACAAATAATCTGGTTTATCTCTCATCACATTATTTGTCTTACATCTTCTATTTAAGTAAACTGCTTTAAAGTAATCAGTTATAAATTCTTAGAGAATGACATTCTCGTGACTTCTATAGCAACATCAGAAAGCACATAGTATAAGCATGGAGATGGGGATTAAAATCAAAGTAAATGTAATAGTGACATTAAGAAAGCATACTTTCACTTCATGCAAAATGGAATATTTTAATAGCATGTAAACTTGTACACATAAAGAATAATAATTTCTGTATAAAATAACTTCACGGCACAGTATACAATACATGAATTACTTGTCGGAAGGTTGGCTATAAAAACCACACGAAGAAAACAAATAGTGTAAACTTTTATTTAAGAGTTTAGAGTTACAAAAAGGAACTGAAAACTGACGATATATATATATATATTTATTTATATTTATATTTATATATATATCGTATATATCGTATATATATATATATATATATACACACACATATGAATGAGTAACTAGAAAAGTGCCATACTATATTGCCATTGTGAAATAAAGTTTATTTCCCTATGATAATAATATTGTTCAACGTAAGTGAGTAGAATAGTTGTTTCATTAAAAAATCGTGGAAGTGGAAATAAAAACACTGTGTGGCCAAATAAAATTAAGTGAAGGAAGGAGATCCATAGGTAGAGTAGAACAAATTAAAATTGATTTCGCTACAGAATACAGACAATAACAATAATTCGTGTCAGATATTAAAACTAATTGGATTTATAACATGTTAATACAGTGATGAATAAGTTATCAACAAATTCTATAAGTACAAGGTGTGCACAAACAAATGCGTAGGATAATGGGTGTGGTACGTAGGTGAAAAGTGTAAAAATCTTATGTAGGGATTTTTAAGGTCAAAATAGATCCCTTCTGGGTGAAAAATTTAGGGCGAAACACAGGATCTGGTAAGAGTAACGGGAAAAAACCAGTCTACTCCCTCTTAGTAATTGTTCAAAGTTTTACCCACGCAAGGGGCCACGGTGACCAAGCGGTTAGCCTGCCCACCTCCCACCAAGGCGATCCAGGTTCAATCCCCGGCCGAGTCACTCCGGATTTTCGTATGTGGGAATCGTGCCTGACGATGCTGTTGGTCGGCGGGTTTCCTCGGGGATTTCCCGTTTCACCCACGCTTTCATTCCGGCGCTGCTCCATACTCACTTCAATCACCCTCATCGGCTCTCCAGACCACGATGTTAAGAGCCGTCCAAATCTCTTCACTCACTTTGCCCACGCTCTATGTGCAGAGCGTCACTGCAAAGCGAGTGAAATTTTCGAATCTCGCAATTGACACTGTGGCAGTGTAAACTAAGTACCTAAGATAAAAGCTCCTACTTAGTGTCAGTTACAGAGGGCGCAGTCTTTGCTGTACGATGTCACACAGTGCACATTAAATGCTGCAAGTACGATATATTTAGAATTGTTCGTGTTTAAATGACTCACGGTTGCCCGCAGAAAAGTTGAACAAAAAAGGAAATCCCAAATTTCAGTGAGATAAGAACCACTCGCTCTTACGATTGTGCTCATAATTTATTTCATGCAGGAAGTTGACACGAACCGTCACTGGTCCATATTTCCCGTCACATGAATACGACGCGCTACCGTTCTCGGCCACCTTTCACACACAGAATGTTCAAGAAAAGTTCTTGCAGTGATACCACGCGATATGGCATGACTCCGCACTTTTAAAATGCTTACAGCGAAGTCGGGTATTCGTGAGCGACATGCAAAGAGTTTTTCCTCGTCATCGGTCATAGTTGATGTAGTGGATAGGTACACTGTAAAATATTTCCTAGTAAACTTTCTAAGCTGAAATGGAAGTTTTTGACCTATGTATTATAAGGAGATGCTACCTTATGCGAAGCTGCAAATATAGGAATATTTAGTACCACTTAAATACATAATTGGTAGAGCCACGAGTATTTCGCGAATTCATTCGGAGGCGAGGTAGGCTCCGAACATTTAGTTCTTTTCTCCTACTGTTGTGATTGGGCGACAGTTATTTAGACACGCCCCGTTTAACTGTGAGCCAGTCATAAGCACGAATAAGTAGTGTGAGTATTTAACAGTGCTGTACAGAGGCCTCACTAGATCACAGCAACCAATAAGCTAACGATATTGTCTCGAGTGTATAGAGGGCTGTCCAGCCTAGCTTGTAAACTCAATCCGCGAAATACTCGGGGCCATAGTAATTGGTAAATTCCCTATGAATTTGACTGTTTCCTAAGCAATTGTGGGAAAGCTGCCATTGATGTATTGGGGAAGAACTTAACCACCCTCTCTTTCTCACTATACACATACACTGGTGTGGTATATTTGCGAACAATTTCTTATGGCGTAGAGCACTCGCCTACAACCAAGGCGAACCTGGTTCAATCACCGGCGGGATCATTCCCACATTTTTGCACATGGGAATCGAGCCCGACAATGCCCCTGATCGATGAGTTTTCTCGGGATTTCACGTTTCACACGCCCTTGCATCCAAGCGCTGCTCCGAATTCACTTCGTTCCACCCTCGTCGACTCTCAAGACTTGACTTGGTTGTTAAAGGAGGATGGACTGAAACATTTTCTGCGAAATAGTTGTTTGCCTTATACGCGATCTCGGTGAATAAATGTTCTGCAAATACAAATTTTTGTCAGAAAAGATAAAAAACAATTATCTTAACCCTATTTTTTTTACTTTTGTCATATTAAGTGTATTATAGTAGAAAAATATCGTGAGAATGGTCAACTATAGCAGTTTCCTTAAGCGACAAGAGGAAAATACGCCACACAGCTGTAGTTTAATCTGTGGGCTTTCATCGCGTGTAATGAAACCCCTCCGTTACAGATCTAATTTGTACAGTACAGCGTCACGACGGACGGAAACACTGCGCGCCTTGCGCGTAGGATTGATGAGGCACTTGGCGTGCGTGTTAGTATCGCCCGTATCGCTCCCTCGCTTTTGACCTAGGACGCGCAGCTCCATCCCACTCGTAAGAGCCAGCCAAACGTCTTCCCTCGTCCTCTCTCAGACCAGCATTCACGGGAACAGTGCACCGGGGTGACGATGCGTCGCAATGACGACGCAAGATGAGGACCGGCCTATTGGAACCACGTTACATGACTTATATTTCATTGGAAGTACTCACTATGCATAGTTTGTACACAAATTGTGGTAGATGCGTGTGAAAGTGTGAACCAACTATCAACTCGCAAACAGTCCCCGCCTAGACATCCACAGCTCGATCCTAATTAACCGTGTCCAATATTCTTGCAAGCCTAACTTTCAACAGTCCACACGAATTTCTTACAAATAGTCCTTGTTAAAATTACTTCAATTTTTCTGAGTGTCCATAGTATAAATTTGTAATTATCGTAACTCCACTGCAAAACCCAGTCACGTGAATTTAAACCCACATTGTTAAAAATTCGCATATTTTCAAGGAACGTTTTACGGAAATATACTTATAATATGTGGAGATATGGACTGTAAAGACGAAAAGCAGACCTTTGTACAATAAATAATAAAAAAAAAGGTACGTCTCTGCATTTCCTATAGCATGTCCTATATCGAGGCTACGCGAAGCTTTCTTCATCACGGTAATCAGAGTATTGTCCATTATTGAGGCAGTTAATATATTGGCGTCACTTATACCTTTTTTTTTTAACAGCAAAATGTAGTTTCAGTCACCTGTAACTCTTGATCTCACTTGAAACACTCAAATATTACAAGAGAATGCAAAGTTTCGTACAATCACATTTCTGGAAGTAACTATTTTTATACCTTCTGTATTCACAAGAAGCTCATAAGAGCATTAAGTAGGTCAAAGGTTTCGCGGCTTTTGATCTGTGTTCAAATCTCGCTATAAAATAAAATATTTCAGCTTATTTTATTTTATTTACAGTAAAATACCCGCATAACGAAAATAAAGATATTTTATAAGATCTGTTTTAGTTCGGAAGTACAGAGTAACAAACAATAAAATTTGTGGAGAGATTAAGTGACCTTAATTACAGTTCTGTGAAATTTTCGGAATATCTCATTGGTAAAGTAGGGGCCATGGTGGCTGAGCGATTAGTCTGCTTGCCTCCCACCAAGGTGAACCGGGCTCTATCCCCGGCCGGGTCACTCCGGATTTTCAATTTTGCATGTGGGAATCGTGCGAGACGATGTCGTTGGTCAGCTGTTTTTCTCGGGGATCTCCCGTTTCCCCCGCCCTTTCATTCCGGCGCTGCTCAAAACCTCAATCACCCTTATCGGCTATCAAGACCTCACTGTTAATAGATACCCAAATATCTCTCAACTCATTGGTAAAGTAGTGTTCGCAATTTTATGTACAGTTCTGAAGAAATTTTACCAGCATTTTCTCCGTAAAAGGACGGGCTCTTATTAGCTACCAATACCTATGCTTGCTATAGGGGTAGTTATTCTTGAAGAATATTTTACACAGTTGCGGGTACAGACATTCCTACTACAGTGGACCGTTTTACAATGAATCTGTTACTCCATACATACTCCAGCATTTTCTCTTCACAGCTGGATGTGCTTACTCAACACCTTATTACCGCATCTTAATTCGTCACTGCGAGAGTGCGCTTTCATTAGTTTTTGTTCCTCTCATGTATAAATAGCATTCCTTGAATGTTGTGTGTTCGACTGCAGGACAGGCCAGGGGATTTTGGGAGCCTGGGACAAAGCTATTTTTGTGACTCCGGATTTTAGGAGTCTGAGGCAAGTGTGTTTTTGGGGGAGACCCTATTTGATGTGACAACTACATATTTCGAGTATCGTTTACTTTTTCTCATTCTACTTTACCGGTAGAAAACATGTTACTAGGAAACAGATTTTGTCGTTTCCTGTGAAGCTTATAAATAGTAATTTTTGTAAGTAAAAATGAATTCCGTTCTTTTAAAAATATTGACAAAAAACAGTATATATTTCACACAGCTAACATGTTAATAACACTGATTAAATTTCAACTATGTCCTATGTGATTCATTAAGAATAATTATATAAAGTAAAATAGAAATTATCCCAACACTTACTTAAATATTAACTGTCACGATGACTGGATGCTTGGCGACCGTTGGGAATGTCCTTAATCAAGGGCAGTGATCAGACAAACACAACCGTTGAGCTTGAAAATACGTTTTCAAATCGTACCTGCTAGCGTAGCTAGTCCGTAACAAGCATCGCGCCTCGTCAAGTGCACTTCTTAGCATCATGGCGTTACTCGGATATCTTGCGCGCAGTTTACTTACGCGGTAAGATCGGACGGAACGTGCTAACCAGTGGATTTCGAGAGGGCTGTTCGATGCTGTACCACATTTTACAGAAATATGCAAATCCAATTAGTGTCCTTCAATCAAACTCACAACGCTATAATAAATTGTCTAGCAATCCAAAATTTTGTTATTAATTACCTTCATTATTTAATGAGTGAGTTTTGAAAAGTCATATGGCAATGACAATAAATTATCATGGAGAAACCTTTCTAAGTCTGAGGGATTGGAGGGGAGCTTGTGATAAGAGGTGTGGAGGAGAATGCTCCATTTGTCCCCTCTCCCCAACACACTCCCGTGGGCATCTCTGTAATTAAATATCATCTTCGGACAGACATGTATGTTTCACTGCTGTTTCTGTACTCTAATAACTGTCGGGAAATGTTCCTGATAACTTTAATTTGTCATCCCCGAACATTGTGCAGAACTGGTTCCCATAATATCGAACGCAAAAGTGGTGTACATAACCAAGTAATCCGCGCTCAGGACAAAGGCACAAGCATAA
Source organism: Dryococelus australis (assembly GCA_029891345.1). Classification (NCBI taxonomy): domain Eukaryota; kingdom Metazoa; phylum Arthropoda; class Insecta; order Phasmatodea; family Phasmatidae; genus Dryococelus; species Dryococelus australis. The sequence goes on along the minus strand of CM056995.1, from coordinate 131,505,305 downwards.
ATGTAAGGGAAAATTACATTGCGATGTTGCTCAGAAACAGCCATTGAACTTTATCGTTGTAATGAACAGGAGTCTATGAAAAAAAAAAAAAAAAAAAAACAATTAGTTGCCATGTTTCCAAAATATTAAATGTAAAGGTCTTCAATTAGTTGTTAGAATTTTCCTGTACCTATATAATTTAATTTCCCTTTTCGATTTTTTCCTACTTTTGGGCATTTCCCTTCATTGACATGTGATTTTCGTTCTTTATACTTAAAAGGAATTTTCTTTACATCATTATTCAGTATACGTATTTGTAGTACACGTGCGCAATGACAGCTCGCTCCGAGAAACTGAAAAGTCTCACACCCACAGTTCGTTAGCACCGGCAATACACGCTAAAACTTAAATTGGTGACAAAGTAACGATATTTACCTTGCAACAATTGTGAATTAAATGTGACAACCTTTGCATGTGTGAGCAATTGCAGCTAGAGATTTATGTTACAGAGGAGCTAGGCATACATAGACGAAATGACGTGGCGGTCTCTGATCTCAGCATACTCAGTAACTGACAAATGAAATGTCCATCGTTCTATTTGCAACTTGTAATCTGATAGTAAACAAACTGAATTGATGCTGTTACTGTTCTGTTTTGTGAAGAGTATTCTGAGTATATCTCTTTAATTTTTGTCTCGAACTCAAAAGCACTGTATGTCACGGAATAATATTAACCAATATTATTGCGATTCGGCTTGCATAGGCTTGACTCATTCCGTTTATGGATACCTATGTGCTCTTTCATTGCATCATATCCGCCTCACCTGTCTACAAGTAATCTCCGTGTTAACACACCTGCCTGATCAACTTGATCAGCAGGACTTCGAATGCACTCGTTTGCAACCCAAGAGTAGTTCTCGGTTACCGCCTTTGCGTTATGGCAGTCTAAAAAATACATGTTTACCAGAACAAGTACAGCGAAATCTTTTTATCGTTAGCAAATCTGTGGGGGATTTTGTACATTTGGCTAAAATATCGACTTCGCCTCTTTCCGTGCCTTTCCATTAAGCGAGGTGGCGTAGCGACGGTCCACTAAACTTGCTTTTCGGGAGGACATGGGTTCGATTCGCGGTCCAGCCAACTTGAATTTGATTTTCCACGTTTTCCTGAAATTACTCCAAGGGAATGCAGGGATAGTTCCTTACTATAATCCAAGACAGATTCCTTCCCCGTCCCTGTTTCTCTGGGCAACATGCTCCGTCTCTAACGGCATTTCTATCGACAAGACCTACTTACCGTTATCTTCCACTCATCTCGCCATGTATACTGGCTAACCTCACTCAACAAGCCATGTTACAATTTCACTGCTGTGATTATTTGCTAACACCATAGCAACTACTCACGCTTCCACCGCTCTGTAGATGACCATTTCGCGAAATTTTCTTTGAACACAGTGCCAATTTTACGTCTTCACAAATTTGTCTCTTTTATCTAAATATAGGCCTACTTAGCAACTGTATGTGTGGTTCAGGACCTCGTCTGTTCCATGACAACATTTAAGAAACTAAGTTGTATGTGATATTCACGGTAAAGTGAACACTTTTGAGGGCCTAGTTACTATTTTTCAGCCGTTATTTTTCCTTTGTCGTCTTTTTAAAATAAATATTGCTGTAAGTAATATACACAGTGTGTACATTCCATCGCACACGGAAGTTAACCTCTAAGGCTACAGTAACATATACTTATTGACTATTATTCACTATCGTGAATAGCCTATAAATGAATCTTTCCCTGACACCTGCAGTGGATAGTAGTGACAGGCCATTGTCCCATCGCCGACCTTGGTCTTTCGAGAGATGCTGATTTGTTTTGGTTTTTTCTACTTATGTAGCCATGGCGGTGGCGGGGTTTCCCTTTCGTTTCGCCGTTCAAGCTGCGTGACAAATTGTGAGTTTACGGTCGTCATTCTCTGGCCCTTTATACATCTTCATGCTGAAGTCGATTCATTTGATTCACTAGGCTTTCACTCGTCCCAGTAACGGTCGTGACTATTGTGTAAAAAACATGTTTATAGTTGTGTTATGAGGCGATGTGCTTGTCTCTTAGGAAAGTGGGCTTGTCAAACCGTTTTCAAAATAACCTCGCTCCTTATAAGAAAACTTGACCTTGGAATGTATGCTGTACACGGGAGATTTGGCTCTGCGCTGGGTGTGTAAACGCTAGTAACCAGACATCGTACGACCCGAGAATTGTCTGGCCTAAAGAATAGTTACACATTCTTTCAAATTCAAGCATGCATGTCTTCTTCATGTATTACCAACAGCCTCCTTAAGAAACTGACCAGGTGAGCATATCATATTTACCAAAGAGAACGAGGACAATGCTATAATTGTTGGGCATGGGATTCGAACCTCTATTCTCTGTAGTCCAACTCCTCATGGTAGTAGGAGTTCCGGTAATTCAGCTGTCGCTCTGTTGAGATGTCCTCTTGAGACTGTTTTGCCACACATAAGTCCTAAAGATTGTTTATTTAAGTCTGTCAGCAACTATGTTTTGCCTTCATTATCCTGAAGTGCCTATATTCATCGTATAAACTGTTCATGGTAAACTTCTGAAACCATGCAACATATATACTTTTATTATCATTCTGTATTATTCCACCGTGAGTAAGGTTCACTTTGCCATCGGCCTGGTCACTTTCTTCATGTACTTCATCATGTGCCATATAAATGAAACTGCGGAACTATTAGGAATGTGAATATGCTAATAATATACAAATTCGTCCTTTAATCTGCATAGAACAAGAATTGTTAACATAAGTAGTGTCAAGTAACTGAATTATATATTTTAATATGGTGCCAGCTTCACTCGGATCAATCATGCTAGTGAGAACTATATCACATACTTAGTTAGGGGACATAAATTATAAAAAAATTCGAAGACACATATTAAGGGACTGCACCAGTGCTTGACGTACGATGATGAAAAACAACCAAACCACTTGAGTAGACATAAAGAGCCGGTTCGGGCACAGGATTCATGGAGTAGGATTTAGGATTCGTCCGCCATAAAGTCACAGGCGGAGGTTGTGGGCGGATGCTGGCAGCCCTGGACGGCCATGTTATTGACGAAATTGCCTGTTTCACCACAAAAATAATTTAAGAAAATCATAATTTTACCAAAAACCTACTTTTTTTCACAAAAAAATTTTCCCAAAGAATTGTAAAAATGAGGAAAGTGGATTCGAAGCTTCTCGAAGCCAGAACCGAGAAGTCATCAGACGAGCAAGAGGATTACAGGCTCTAAGCGGAATTAGTCACTTAACCCCTCAGAGCAGTAAAGGAGGATTTTAGGATCTGTGCCAGGTCCAGTAGATCGGGTGTGATCAGCGGACATGGCCTCCTCCCTCGAACATCATCCGGCAACTACCATATCCTCAACACCTACTGCTTCCCTTTTCTCACCACATCCCTCTTCAGCATCGCCTTAATCCCCTAGCGTTTATTACAATAAAAATATTTAAAAATTCTAAAATTAGAAGAACATTTCATGTTAACTTTATGTTCATTCCGCAACCCTAACCAATTATTCCCCACCCCCCTTTTTTCTGGTTACATGCATAACAATCCACTCAATCATGAAAATTCGTGAAAAATCGCAAAACATCGAAAAATTGATTTTAAGAATGAGGAGCATATAGACTTAACCTAACACTTACCCCACCGCCCTGACAAACACCCCTTCTCCATTCATAAAAATTGAAAAAAATTGCAAAAAATTTCTGAATATCGAGAAATATAACATTAGACTCCCTTTCCTTGCTCACCTCTCCACCCTCAAACCCTCAGCCCCAAATCTCACGCCCAACCTTTCACCCACAACATATCACCTCCAACCCCTCATCACCCTTCTCACCAACAAATTAATCATGGGCCTTACATAACAAATTATCAATCATCCCATACCAGTCAATTGTATATGCCCATTGGCTGAGATGTGTACGATCGTAGGTACCGACGAGCCGAAGCATTGAATATGAGGGCTTTCTTCAATACCCTTTCCTTGTGTGCCAAATCCACTTCCGATCCATCATCTCGATCTGTTTGTTTGGTATCGTCATATTTCCGCTTTCTTGTAGGCTTAGAAGTATCATCGACTTCTGTCTTCACAACTACAGGGGCTCGTTCACTCTCCCTGAGTACATAGCAATGGAGAGTAACTGGATTAAGGGTTTCTTCGTTTACAAAATCATGTGAATGTCTGGTTCGCTTGACGAGAAAATACTTGGAGTGAACCGATTGCATCGCTCGATACAGGTCGCTAGAAATATCCGACATCGCACTGAATAAAAGTGGTTATTGTTGCTCTCTTTTATAGGTTTAGTCATGAGTCTCCGACAAACGATTTTCGAATTTTTTCCAGAAGTTCTCTGCAGACTTTCAATATACCCTTGTTATGTCTTTGAACATCTGTTTTCGTGGCAAGGTGGGAAATCGATTTAGTGAATGAACACTGTATGGAATATTTCAGGACTTTCAGATTCTCTTCATTTTGTGCCGATGCCAAATTTAATCTCTCAGTAATTTGTATTGAACACCCATTACATACTCGTTCATGGCCATCAAAACACAAACCTCAGTCTTCACACAATCCATCTTCGCCCCGAGCTCAGATAAGAAAAATTTACTCTGATTGGCCAACAACCTGCATAATTCCGAGATGGTGCCATTATCAGTTTCGAGGACGAAATGTTTAACAGCAGCATCTTTCGATCATTCGGGTTCGTCAACTTTTCCAATTATTCTTCTACCAGCCTCGCAAGTTCCATCATTTCCTGGTAAAAGACAACTTCCATATTCGTATTTGTCAAGATGCAGCTTAAGGCTACTCTACCCTGATTTCAATATGCTTTAACTCACTCTCGATGGTTGACGATGAGCTTATCGAAACCATCTTCTAGCCTGCCATTATATAGAGGCCAGTATTTTACGATCACCAAAAATCCATACTTGTCTTTCTAGCACAAAGAACACAGCCTCTTGAAATCCGATAGTGTAATGTCCTATTAAGGTGGTCGTCATACACATTTCGCAAATTCGTATTTTCCATGTCAATCGTCATCAACACATTTGCATTGTCACGAAGCAGTTGTTTGCATATGCTCAAATAAGTCTAACCAAGGTACATGCAGTCCACACTCGCATGCCACAGCATACTTAAGTACTCCTGGATGCATTTATGCTTCTCGCATGCTATGTCATCGAAGATGAACACTGGTTTTGGCAATGATTTGCCCGACAGAACGATGGCTTCATTGTCACTGTATGGGAAATATTTCACGCCATCTACTGCTAGTATAATCTGAGCGAGGTGTTGATACTTTGGCTGTTGTAATAATTTCGAGTGCAGGTACATGTTCTCGAACTGAAAACTATTGTTTTCCTCCAAAAGGCTGAGATGCATGCACGTCTTGCTGCAGTTGGATTGTCCCATGATGATACACCTCACAGTACTGGGCAATGGTTCACCAAGATGAGAGTCATGCGAGAGTTTGGCATCTTCCTCGCTATTGCATGGGGAGACTTACACCCTGATTGATGAGGATGTATAATGGGGGTCAATTTATAAGTTCTTAGGTGAGTTCACCAATATGTTTCGAATAGGTAAGAATATAGCTGAAAGCAGAATCGTCGATATGCTGATCAACACTATACTGCTTGAGCTACACTCTCCCAGATACAAGTTCTTCAAGTTTGGATCGAAGGTTGCCAAGAGGCTGACCTGCAGCGACACAGGCATCAAAGCTCTGGACAGAGCATGCAAGGAATGTGATGTTGCTTACTCCCTAGAAGCACTACACCAGGAAGACACGATGCTAGCGAAAAGAACGGACAAAATAAGAAAACCATCAGATGCTGGGTTCGGAGAGAAAATTGCTGCCTGGGGCAGTTCCAACATGATGAAGGCCAAAGTGAAGATGGGTATGGGTACAAAGAGCAAGAGGAAGGTGCAAGTGAAAGGCAAACTGCGGACAAAGGGAAGAAAAGCCTGCAATACCAAGAAAATATATTTTGGGGAAATTTCCCATTGCTTTTACCTGTACTTGGATCCCTCGAGGGCCTAATTGGAGCCACGAGTGGTATCATCTGAAACATAAACACAGCATCGAATTATCGGAAGAAGTTTCCTGAGGCCCAAAACCACATTGTAAAATTGGATACTATGGCCACGAGTAAAAATAAAATTGCAAAGGCCCATGGCCATATCCAGTAGGAGACAGAATTGTGCAAAAGCGATGAAGCAGGAAGAGGCACTAATGAAATATCTAGCGAAACGACCACTCAAGAATGTGGATTCGGAACTATTTGCATGTAAATTGAAGATAGCTAATTTTTGCGGAAGGTTTATGTGAGAACATGATGAATATACCATAATTTACCTGGAAATGACAGCCGGGCTCAGTACTCACTGGGTAACTTATGTGAAACATGGAAAATGTACAGACTACTACGACAGTTTCGGGAATGTGTGTCCTCCATTTGAACTACGATGGTACCTGGAAAATTACAAACTGTCTTACAACTGTGAAATGCAGCAAATACCGAACACATGGAACTGTGGACACTTGTGTCTTCGCTTCCTCATTCGTTCGTTCAAGTAATATAATAAAATGGTTATACATGTACAGGAAACCATTAGTCATGTTGATAACGATTATCTGGATGGGTCGTAGCTCCAAGCTGCATGCAGTACACTTTCCACCACCTGGTCAGAAGGGGGAATGGTGCATATGTTTGGTTGGCATTCAAACCTACAATGTGATACCGAATATCGATGAAAAAAACTGTAAGATGTACCTGGTGAAAAACTGTAATGTCTTCCACGAAGTAATATCGTCCATTGGTTCTTACGAACTAGACCACATTGCAAGGTACATCGAAGATTTGCTGTCTCCCGACACATAATTCGAGCTATGTGGAAATTACAATACTCTGAAGAGTTTCATCAGATGCAGTGAATATATTGACTTTAAAAAAGCAGATTCCATAGGGCCAATGCTGGGGTTCGAGCCACACATATACAAAGTCGACAAAACCCACGAATCGTGGCGGCTTTTAAACATATTGTCTATTAATGTGATACGAATAAACTACAATTTGTCGAGCAGCACATATCTCAATGGTAAGACGAGCTATATGCGGCATGAGTTTTCACCTGCCTATGACACCACCAGGTTTTAAACTGATCGTGCCACCACAAAGCATCATTTACGTTCCGGTCGTCGCGAAGAGAGCACAATGAACTGTTACCGAAAAGAGTGCCGTGAAACATATCGCCATCATGTCCAACAGTATATACTTCTTGCTCGAATATCTGCCCATTTTCCGGTCAAACCTAATATTTATGGATTTTTGTCTGAAGCAATCTGCATTCAGGGGCCTTCTGAAAGATTTCGTTGCTTCGAATATGACAACTTCGTTGAAATATGTTTGTACTTTCCTGCCGGCTATGAAAGGAAATTTAATAAACTAACTTCAAGAAAGGTGAACAAATGTGGGTCTCTAAAATATAATACAACGGCTGAAATGTTCTACGCAAAACCAGAACCGAACCAAGACGAACATCTTATAAGGGCATTCAAGACCTTAAATCTACATGTCTATAATGTATACGACATCGAAGGCAGTGTTGAAAACAGCATAAAGAAAGTGCACCACGAGAAAGAAGAAATTGCGATGAAGGGCTCTGGCTGGACACTCGATTCGGTGGATCATCTGCAGCTGAGAACGAGTGTATACCAACATCTTACGAAATATTATGATATCCTATTCTTACATTCAAAAAACCATCGCAAAGGAATATTCGTATGTAAGTAGAATTTTGTAAAAAAATTAATTTAAATCTTAATGTTTCATTTATTTTAAAAAATGATAATATGAGATTGATTTAAACAAATGAATTTAACAAAAATAAAAATAGTAAAATAGTACAGATGAATTATTCTCCATGTTTGGAGGAGGGTCTCGTCCCGAAATAAGTTCGGAAATGTACGACATGGGAGCTCTCTGGAGGTAGATGCTAAAAAAATTATAACTAGCACACACTATTGGATCCAATACTAGAAAAAATTACTTTAAAAGTACAATTTAGTGTCCAATGGGCATATACAAATGATTGGTATTGGAGGAGCTATAATTTGTTATGTAAGGCTAATGTTTAATTTGTGGAGAGGAGGCTGTTAAGGGGTTGGTGGTGGAAGGGTGATCAATGTATGGGGTCCAATGTTATGTTCCCCGTTTTTAAACTTTTTTGGGATTTTTCTCGATTTTTTATGTTTGTTGGGGAGGGTGTTGGGGAGGGTGTTGGTCAGGGTGGTGGGATTAATGTCAGATTAATATCATATGTTCCTTATTTTTAAGAACCAATTTTTCGATGTTTTGCGGTCTTTGATGATTTAAATTATTGGTTGGGGTGTTGTGGTGAGTGATTGAGGGGGGTGGGAGTGTTGGTTAAGACGTTGGGATGAATGTGATGCTAACATTATATGTTCTTCGATTTTTAGAATTTGTTTGCGATTTTCCTTGACTTTTATAATAATTTCCAGGGCTAAGGGAGGGATGAGATTATTCTGAAGAGTGGTGGTGTGAGAGGGTTTGGTGGTAGTAGGTGAGGACATGGTATATGCGGGATGGGGGTCGGAGGAGGGTGCATGTCTGCTGATCCTACCCGGAGCCTCGGAGCCTCGGAGCCTCGAATCATCCTTTACTGCTCTGAGGATTAAGTTGCTCATTCCGCTAAGAACCGCTAATCCTCTTCCCAGTCGAAGGACTTTTCGGCCCTTTTCTTCGAGGATCTTCGAATCCACTTGCCTTATTAAATTTTAATTTTTTTTTAGATAAAATGAAGTAATTTTTTGGTAAAATGATTAATTTCTAAAATGTTTTTGTGATCAAACCAGCAATTTTTTGATGATATGGACGTGCCTGGCCTCCAGTCGCTGCCCGTGATCTCCGCCTGTGACGTTATGGCGGAAGAATCCTGAATCCTACGCCATGAATTATGTCCCCGACCCGGCTATTCATATCTACTCACTTGATCGAAACCATTCCCAATTCATCCAACAACGATCAACCACACTATCTCCCTAACACGAGTTACTCCTTTCCCATATTGATATTTATACAGTTATTTATCTACAAAAATACAGAATAATAACAAGCAAGTCGAAGTTGACTCCATCCAATTCCTGGCAATTACTGTAGCAGACAACTATATTTTGGTGCATGTTTCCTAAGTTTCACGGTAAGATTTGGAACTTCGTCAAGTCCTTCCACGGTCCAAAAGAACCAGGGCCTTTTCTGTATATTCCCTATGACTTACATAGTCTTCTTATATTTCATCAAAATACAAATCTAGGTAAGCCGAATTTTGTTTGGAGAAGAGGACACCCACATCACCAGCACACAATAAATCTTGCATCCAACAACCAGCCAGTTTCACTAGAGACATGACGTAGTACCTATTTTCACTTGCTTCGACAGGCGAAAGAATTACCTGATTTTACAGATGTAGAAATTCCAGCCCAGTCCAGCCCATCGCTTTCACCTTCCAAAAATCTTACATAGTGAACTTCTCGTAAAATGACAATAAAAATTGTACAGGTATGTTGAGAATTTTTTCTCAAGCAGCAACAATATTGATTGTAAGGGGAAACATCAATTGCTTTTTGAAACTAGTTATACACTTCTTAAAACCTTAACATGTTTGTTTGCATAGAACCCATAATGAGCACTTTTACGAAACTCGTTTCCTTAAACATTTTATCTTAGATTTTGCTAATGACGACTGTCTGATGCAACTCGGCAGTTATGACGTAACACGGCTACTTCTATTCGAAACTAGTTATGAATACACTTCTCAAGCCTAAAACATGTTTTCTTACTCTTGACCCTGTCATAAAAGTTTTGAAACATAGACAACGTTTATTTCGATATTCTTGAAAAAAATAAAAACCCCAGAATCAGTTGCCGCATTACCACCTTTAATATCGCACAAACGATGAGTCAGATACATTACAACAATAATCGACAAAATTGACAATAATTTTGAGAAGTTTTCTACCACGATTGTAACTTTCTCAGACTTGGCAACACTGGGCGTATACTGCAATCCACTGTACCGTGATATACAGGTTGTGAAAAAAAAAAATATGGGTACTGCTTAAAGAATGAATAATACATAATATCTGAAGTAAAAGAAATAATAACCATATGGCCGATTTACCTTCTCTTAAGCGTAATCGCCCTCCGAAGCTATGGAGCCTTGCTACGGCGGAAGTAATATGCATGTCGGATGCCGGCGATGGAGAAGTACGCCGTCGCAGTGTGCTGGCCAGCCTGGTAGTGTTTACTCAGAGTGGTGTATGTGTTGCATCGCCTAAATCCCATCAATTTCTACCTATGGGGGCATGTGGATGCGTTGGTTTTACAGCACCCGTCTTGTTGTTGTAAAAAAAAAACTACTGTAACACGACGTGGACGCATTCCAGCACATTCGCTCCAACCACGGCGCATTTGTAAGGGCGCGGTCGTCCATTGAAAGACGTCTGCAGCGCTGTATTCACGTTCGTGGTGCACACTTTGAACGTTTCTTGTATAACGTCATACACACTGAGAAGTGCACCAGAGATGTATACTCCGTCCGCCGTAGCATGTCCCCCTAGGTTTGGAGGGCGATTACGCAAGAGGGAAGCTGAATCAGCCATATGTTTACTAACAAATGTTCCTTTACACATTGCGAAATATCCAACCTTTAAGCAGCACATCGTTTTCGAAACAACATGTATACTGTAAAACTGGTGCATAACACGGCTTTTTTGTTAAGGTATTTATGCGATGATTATTGAGTATCTCTGATGCCTTTGTATAGCACAATTCATCATTGGTCATCACGCACCTCCATAAAAATCGGAACTGCACTTATTGGCATGGAAATTCGGAGAACATAAAAAAAATATTTTGTAATAGTGAGAGTTAATTAAATAGCAAATAGATATATGATACGAAATAAATAAAAGTTTCGTGTGATGGCGCATGATACTGTATGTTAGATATGGAAATGTTCTATTGAAAAGAAAATTACAACACCAGTTTGAAGGGGAAAAATGTTCAGTTTTTTTATTTGCTATGTCCTTCATGCGTCTGCAAATAATGTAATAAATGACAGTGGAATAGAATAAAAATCTGGAAGAAATTATATAGCCTAACAGGAAAGATTTAATAATATCGTGTCTTATCTGCTTTGAATGAGCAGAGTACTCATATTGCTGCAGGCCATACCGGCTATTGTGAACTATAACGTCAGTCAAAAGGTTGAAGCACCTGGCTCTAATTGTCAATGACCTCTCAATGCAGAGGAAACTGCCAAGCAAACATAATTAGACTGGAAGCCTACAGCAGAAGTAAACGGTCACAAGTACAGGACTCGCATCACAAAACTAAAGCAGCTTTCCCCAGTTCCCCATCGACAACATAACACACTCCCCTGGAGTATGCATCGCAAAAAAATATATATATATATTTTTTTGCTTATTCTATTAGGTTGGAATATTTATTATTGGTAAGTTGAAGAAGTTTGCAATTCCAAACTAAAAACAACAAATGTATGCCGTAAGCTTTGAGTTTTTTAAAATGAATATATAACCTAATGAACAAGCTATTTAATATCCTTCTAACTATTCTTCGTAGTAAGTTTTCTCTAGTGGTTGAGTTATTTATAGAATTTTAAAACATTTTAGGGATTATAATAGTTCACAATTATATAATTCTGGGGCGGCAATCAGGTAAAATGGTTGTTTCTAATTTATGTTAGTTACCTCCATTCGTCTCCATATACTAAAGAAAATAATACACTGTAAAAATATTAATCAGAAAATATGTAACATTTTTACGGAAATGTGCCATTAATTTATCGAAATCCAACCCCTAGTAACGTAACCCGGAAGGCGGCCTCTGTGGATTTGGAATGAGCCTCTTCGAGGCAAAACGAACTGTTCGTTGCTGGCATAACCGGAATGTTATAGTTCCTGTGACAAATTGACTTTTATGCCACTTGGACAAACCAGTTTTAAAAAATTAAACTGCTAATTTTCGAACGGAACTACTTGAAACTACAGAAAAAAGAACGATATATGATATATATAAACTTAAGCCAAATATAAATATGGCTTTCACCAATGATTGTAATAGACATACCAAGCTGATTATGGATGCATGGTTTATAAGTTTCTGTTTAAATTAATTTCGTTATAGAGATTTATTTTTAAATTTTAATATTAACACATTGAAGTCTGCACACATTTACTGGCACTTAAGGAAAATTAGAAGCGAGTCACCTATATCCACTACTGCAAGAACACCGTTTCGGTCGGTGTCTGTGTTAGTACTCACCATCGTCATATTGGTCCATATCACACCGGACACTACCCTGTTCTTTACAGCGTTCATTATTGGCCGGTCATCAATCAATGGAGAGCCGAGCAGATATTGACCCAATCAATAATGTGCTAAAATTCTCGAGTTCAATTATCTGTAGGCTAGACTCCATAGTCATGTGTACACTCGAGCCTCAGATGATGGTTCATAGTGTAGCCAGTGTTACTTCACACCTGGCAGTATGGCACTAGCTATTTGTTTCCTAGCAAGTCTACTATTGGCTCAGAGTCGTCCAGGGCGTGTCTAATAAACTGCGATCCAATTACAAAGTCAACTTCAGTGTTCACGTGTTTGAAGTCTATCTTGTCCTGAAGTGAACTCGCAAAATGTTCCTCTCCCTACCTATAGCGTATAAAGGGATATACAATCAATCATGTTCCTTTAAGTGGTTATAAAACAAATACATTCCATCGTTAGCAATATCGTTGTTACTGTGCCGGCATGTTCTTGTGAGGTCGTGATAAACACTGGCCGAACAAAGACTGCACAGCCATGCGAGTTTTGTTCTGAACAACAAAGAAATTTTCAAATTAGCTATGCTCGAGCTACACTCTAGCATAGCATATAGTGTTAAATAATTTTTCTCTCTACAATCTCTTCATAACGTTTATAATACGCAGTTCAAAACAACAAACTAAATATAACATAAAAATTTTATAAAAATATTTTTTAATTTCTGTAAATTTACGGGAAATGAGTTATTGGTTTTGGTTAATTTTCCGTCAAGCCATAGAATACTTTCCACGCATTTACGGGGTAAACGTTATAATTGCACAAATGTGTCCGTTATTTTACGAAAACTATTGGGAAATGTTTTCCGGTAAAATTTTCCATAATTACTCGAATAATATTTAACAATATATCCAACATATCGATAGACATAGGCAAAATGGTAAAATGAGCACTTTTTAAGCCATCGTTACTTTATATTTCAGCCAGTTATTATTATTTATCTACCGTTTTAAATAAGCATTGCCATGCGAGTAATAAATACAGTGTGTATATTCCACCGCACTCGGAAGTTAACGTCAAAGGCTAAAATGAAATTTATTTATTTACTATTATTCCAAATGAGAGGGCTTTCAGAAGTGCTCACTTTACCGTGAATAGCTCATAGTAACGAAATGGGTAACTGGATGCACGCCTATGAGCGGTGTCGCAGGCGTGCAATGTCTATTCACTCGTCCTTGACCTGCCTGCAACTGTCAAGGATCTCATAGTGGGTTAATGCGAGTTTTCTGGCAGAAGAAGCGGCTGCGGTTATGCATTCGAGCTCCAGAGCGACATTCCCGCAAAGGTTTCAGCTCATCTGTCCATGAACTCCACGTTGACTGCATTCACAACAGGCTTAAACCTGACATTTCACCGCCACGTTTTATTTTATTTTAGCTACACGGCAAAACATTTTTCGCACGTTTTACAGTTGACAAATATGCCTATATTCGTGTATCACTACAAGTAATATATTGCATCATTGCTAGCGCCACCTGTTTTTAGCGAAAAGATTTTCGCCAAGGCTAGACTCCAATTTCCTTTGGCATACGTGCAGTTTAACTTTGGTTATTAGCCACGTGTCTTTGTTCGAAATTAGTTCCTTACTTGATTGGGTCGATCATAATTAGGGAACTCCGACACTGAGTGTCCGTGATTCATGAGCACCTGCAATGTGTGGCATTTACAATCGTCCAATCACGAAAGTGGATCTCAGCTCTAGTGTTTCGGAGTACAAGTAGCCCTGAAATATTTTCGCGAAAGCAGGTGGCCCTAATCATTACGAAAGGCTGTTTTATGAAACGGTACAAAGACGTTTTCTTTTCTCCATCCTCATAACAAAGCTCAAATATATTCAGTACTCATTCGTTAAAATCCAATTTTTTTATTGAAAATTCCACTGTCATATGTTGTTAAATTTGCTCTTAATTACTTGTAGTTATACAACAATTATTTTGGCAGCCAGTTTCTTTAAAATGCAAAAAAATATATATATGTATTTCTCAGCGTATTGCAGAGCTAGGAATACGCCACTTAACTTCCATAACTTATTAGCTAATACTGGCTGTTAATGGAAAGAAATAATTAATTACGCTAAGATACGTCACAAACCTACGGAGTGATGAAAAATGCTAAGGGAAGTACAAGTCTACGCTGTAAAAAATTTTTTTAACATACCTATGTTTGATAATTTTATATTTTTACGTGTAATTTTTACAACAAAATACATAAGAGTACGTGTAATTATACACAATACTATGAGTTCAGAGATTTCTACACGTGTGTTGTGGAAATTCTTGAATTTATGGCATAATAAACATAAGGTTGGTGTTAAAATAAACATTTTGAAATACTCTATGTAAGAAAACACACCCACTCCCTATTCTAAAATCTTGAATTCTGTATCTTTACTGCCACGTGGTCATTGAATAAACACTCAATGTCAGTGCAGTTGTTCATCTTTCACTATGTAATTTTACAATGATCATGTTTGTGTGAACTTGCATTACATTCTGGAGTATCTATGAGCGTATGGATACTTATTAAAACGTTCGGACATCTTTGAGATTAGATAACATTATTACATCACTTGTAATATTACACTAATTTTCCTAGGAATTCAAAGACGACTAAAAATATTTGCTTAAAACATGCGAAAAGCGGTAAGGGATAGAATTACTTCGATCTTCATTTCTGTGTTCAACATAAAACTTTACTCTTGTTGACGGGATATAGGCCTACTTGCTATTTGCATATTACAACGTATTATATCTGAAGTTATCCACATTTTCCAAACGATATTTATAACTTTTCCTTCTCAGTTACAGGAGTACAATAGCGTGACAATGGTAAAACTACACATACATAGTATGTAAATCAACATGACGCAGTTGTTAGTTAAAAACTGATGCTGATGATCAAATTACTTTGTAAAACAGTGAAAAATGCACAGAAATTGAGTATTTACCATTACGGTGAATCTATGTTTTTACTTGTGTGTGAGTGAGAAAAGACACTTAGTGGTGAAATTATAATGCGATTTCTGTGCAAATTTACTTGTCACGGAGAAAATAATACACGAGTTTTGCAGTTTATTTCTGCTATGTAGTAATAGCAATTTTGCACAGTTTTACGTAAAATTATTAGTATTGTCATTGTTTATTTAAAAAGATTTTAGGATAAATTTACTTGGTCACAGAGTAAAAGAATGCTGACATATGTAGATGTAAAAACACACAGTTAAATAATGCTTTAAAGTGATTTTGACTATAATAATAAGGCGTAGTCTTGTTCCAATCATATTGGAAATTTTAGTGTAAAGTTTGTTACGATATACTCATTATAATTTCAACTGCCCTCTACAAAAAGATTATTATTTGCGAGCAAGTACTTTTTTATTTGGTGAAACCCACAGAGACTAGAAGCACTGAAAATTCTCTTTTATTTATCAGAAGCCAATATCTTAAGTTCGAGTTGATATGTGTGACGGTATATAAACTGCAACCAAGAACACAACTGTTCCCCATGGCAATGTATAGAGCTTTTACAAATTTTAGCTTATTCTTAACTGCTTCTTAATTTTGGTTGTTGTACTAACTATGGGCAAAATAAATGTTCAAAAAATATTTCTTAAGGAATTTTTTTAGGAAAAGTAAGAATATAGGCCGAATTTTAGGCTTCTTCGTCAATGCTTTAAGATTAAATCAAATTAATATATGTGATGCAAGATAGAGCAAAATATTTTACAGAGGTATGTGATTTTTATTCATATCTCTAGCTTATATATTAGCGTGATTATTATAGACGTAAAATTCTAAAGCGTACGTCTTAATAACTTTTGTGGCCGGAATCACTCTAGACTAGAAATTTTATAAGTATCATGGAGGCCTATTTGCCCCTTAACACATTCATGAGCCTCGATGAAGAAAGAAATGCAATTTTTATATTTGAAACGTCTAAAACACTTGCGTTACTCATTTTAAAAGGTAAACTATCTTTATTAATCTAAATATCAAAGGAAACACCGAAATAAATTGTATTAACAAGTGTGACACGTTCATACAGTTGCTCTAGTGCAAACAAAATTAATTGTGCATTAAAAATACTCTCCCCAATTTAGTTATAGGTAATTTGCGCCGTAAAAACACCCAGTGATAGAGTAGCGGACAATTTCGCACGCTTAAAATGCATGGCATCTGTAAACGATAAGTCGTCGGCGCACTCGGCATCGGGGTGAGAGTGAGAGTTGAATGTGTAAGTGGCTGTTTAGTTTTTTTTTCTTCTATTGCGCAAACGACAACTAAGAGCGCAGTAAAACATCGCTTCCCTTAAAGAGCGTTCATCTCTGCGCCTTAAAACCGCGACAAAAGGTGAGCACTCCTCGCACGTCTGCAGAATTGAGGTCAAGTTGCGGCGTGAGATTTCTACTCTCCCAGCGATGATGCCAGGCGCAACACGGGAACGTGACCTTCAGCGTATCGCTTGAAACGAGTACTGTGCTGCTGCAAACTAGTTGTCAGATGCATTTTTGTAACATTACAAGTTAATGACGAAGTAAAGCAAGTACCTATGGAGCACTGCACGCGACTATACAACGTGAATAACTCATAAATAAAGTAGTACAGAAACCATCAAAATTGTCAGAAAAGTGTGAGTTATGCGGTATATGAAAGAAGAATGTATATTTTTTGCAACACTATAAAATATTTTACTAAAATATACTTTTTAGATGTAAAAAAATAATCGGTTAAAATAACCTGTGTTTTTAATCAAATTTTGGCATATTTCCATTTTGGGAGCTTCAGAAAGCCGAATTTGAAGGAAATTCATAATGAAATATCGTCATAATGTTTACTGTGATTGTGTAAGAAAATTGTAGTAATATTGTAGGAAATAATATTTATAATTTATTTTATGTGCGTCCCTTCGTCGCAAATATTTATGGCTGAAAGTAACGTAAATATAATTGATTATAAAATTTATATGATACTTTATTAGTATGATTTTATTAATCTGACTTGAAGAAACTTTTATTGTAAATTCTGCTTTCCGAAGCATTCAAAACGGAAATGCGCTTAGGCCTAAATTTTGTTAAAAATGTGGACTCTTGTGATCAATTAATTTTTTAGATTTAAAATGTATATTTAAGTAAAATATTTTATAATGTTTCAAAATATATACATTATTCTTTCATATACAGCATAAATCACACTTTTCTGACAATTTTTATGGTATCTGTACTATTTTTTTATGAGTTCTTCACATTGTACAGTTAGGTGCAGTGCTCCATTGGCAGTTTCTTTAGTTCAGCCTTAAGTAGAGTACATTTCGCGCATTTGTATAAAGGCTGTTCACGATAAAAGAAGCACTTTTGAAATCAACCTTACAAAAAAGTCACTGACCCTGCCTACATAGCTATATTTTGACGGGTTCACTGAGTGGCATGTTCCCAGTAGAGTTGGTAACAATGCAGGGAATGTAGTTCCATATTTTAAAGTCGAAAAAAGTGTTAGGTAACTATTTATAATGACTTAACTTATTTATTTTGCTTCCTGTTTTTTTATCAAGCACCGAAGTCTAAAAATTAGCAGATTTGTGACATTTTCCTTTTCTAATAGTTATACAGTTTGACTTGATCGACGCATGAACAAAGTGATGTTTCCCACGGCAACGTTGAGTTTACGTAAGGCAAAGAATATACAACGTGTATACAAGTAGCTCTTAAGTAGGGCTTTCAAAAGCGCTCATTTTACAGTGAACAGCCTTTATAATGTGTAAAACTAATGTTGAATTTTAACATGCAAGTGTTGTAGAGTTAGAGGTTTTTATAAATATTGAGCTACATAAACAGTTCTGTATGTTCCCCAAAATAATGTGTTGTAAGTGTACAATATTTCATGCGTACAGTTACAAGAAAATCATTGGCAACGTGTTTCCAAAGAATTGCTTGTAATATGTACACAAAATATTTATTGTGTAAGGCACTTTCTTCTATTAGCACCTGCACAGAGTAAAATAGAACACACAGACGAAATGGCGTCGCGGTTCTTTTAGCCCTTTCAGGCCCACGTAAATTTACTCTTTCAGGTGTTTGCAAAAGCAATTATGATGGATGTAGCGTTTCAGCCGACACAATACTTATCTCGTTTCCATAGCTAATGAGGTGTAGATTCAATGTTCGACTAAAGTTATATGAACCAATTATGAACTAGGCAAATAAGACGGTTTGCGGATAATTTACCCACAGGTGATAGCATCGGTCATTGAGCTTCATAATGAGCAGTACAGACCAAATATTATCTACACTTGCGTAATGTATAGCAGGTCTGAATCGGTTAATGTGGGCATATCAAATCTCTAACTGGCTGCGCGAGCTTCTGAAAATCGGCCTTGTGTCTGATTGGTTACTGCATGCTGTGAAACGTTCCCTATTGGCTAGGCTGCCAGCTGACGTGTAGGCTATCAGGCACTTGCGTGTGGGGCATGGATTTTGCGGTGTAAGCGGTGGTTTCGCATATGCAATATTAAGTTCTCTGTTGTGACGCGCTTGATTTCAGCGATAAATGCGTGAATGTGCCATGTTTCGCCCTAAAGCCCCACATTTGACAACGATAACGCGCTGGAAGAATCAATAGATAATTGATAATGGGCTGTTCTGTAATCCAGTTTCAAGGCAGTGGCAATCAAACTTTTGAATTAACATTACATTATTCAGCTGCACCATTTGTGTACTTTTATAAAAAAAAACCCTCGTTACCAAAAAAATAATATTTTTTATTTATCAGCTGGACGCTTGTACACTCAAATACCCTAATAAAAAAGTAGGACCCTTTCGTGACTCCTAGAAGAATATTTGAAAACCCGGAAGATATCGCAACATCATTCTCAAGAGGGTTCTCATACTCCTTTCCACTAGGCACCAGATAAAACTTCTCAGTCAGTTAAAAAACATGAACCACCAGAGGATATTTAAAATGTATTTAGTGGTACCAGATTAATGCTTGAGAACGTTTTCGTGATCCTTGACCATTAACCGCAAGGAAGTGTACAGTGAATGACTTCATGAACTGTTGTTCGAAAGCTCTCTCACACTCAGGTATGTTGACATTTGAGTTATGTAGCCACCAAGGCTACTTTACCTTTCTCCTGAACAGAAGAAAGATGCGGATGCGTCAGCTAGCTCTGTACTCATTAGAACTTGTGATCGTTTCTCTCCTGCGTACAGAACAGCTTTGCAACATTTTTAGTGTACAAGATGTTTCCCCGAGTCATTTTACGTCATCGAACAGCAACTTTAACCATCTTCAGTGTCGAGATTGCTAAACAAGGCGTCTTCGCTCTAAGAGGTTGAGTCATAGACGTGAGTGTCAAATTTATGTGTAAGGTTGGAATAGTTCAGTATGCTATCAGTCAGCCGATCAGCTTTCTGACATCTAGATGTAACTAATGAAATCAGTCGGCAACAATTTAAAAAATAGCAGCAGTATTAAAATACCGTGGATATCTCTTTCCATTTCTGTCGCACCTAACGACTTTCGGTGAGCGTTCGCGCAACCGAGTAGGTTAAACAGCTATTAGTAGAAAACGAAATGCATTTAGTTAGCATTTGATTATAACTATAATAAATATATAATAATTAGCCATTGGTATGAATATAGTGTATATACTGCCGTTGGTGAAGATTATAATTTACCGATATAATATATACTATTTATAAAATTTTATATCTTGTTGAAACCAGAATAATGGTTTTCGAATGTTTCAAAACTTTAATTCAGTTTAAATCGTGTCTTAAAAAGAACCGGTGTGTTTGCATTAACACGGAGCAGAAATATGTACATTTAAACTGGTCAAGGTTCCAACGAAAATGTGGTTTTGGGGCTGGATCATCTCGGCAGTCGTATATGGCCTGAGCTGTTAACTCACACCTGATGTTGATAATCTCTTAATTTACGTGTAAACACCTGCCAAGAAAGTCTCCGTTCCACTTATGCTAATCAGTATCGCCCACAGAAAATTTCCAAGGACGCGGCTTGAATTATTATACATACTTTAATTTAATGCAGAAACACCTGTATACATAGTATTATTATATATGATGACGTGAACGTCGATATGAAGTTGTATGTTTGTAGGCCACGGCAAATTATTACATCCAGCATTTTAAAATTATACAAGACATCTGCATAAATACATAAAAGTTAAATAACAATATACTTAGAAAGTAGGCCATACACTTCTCCTTCGTAGTACTGTTAAGAAATAAACAATTTGAAAGTCCTCTGTGTGCAACTGTATGCATACCACCATACATTTTTTTTTTCATAACATAGAATGCTATACTTTTCGATAATTTTTATAATATGTATTTTCGTACTATAAGCCACTTGTCAACGTACTCATTACTGCATAATTCTTTCTCGGATGATTCACCGTGTGCTAATGTTGTTATTAATTCCACAGTCAACTGCCTATTACTAGGGACCCGAAAATTTCGCGTATTCGTTCGGCAAAAAGCTACACTCTATAATTCTTTGTGCAATCGAGTCTCAGTTCGTTGTTCGTTGGCTGTAGCTTCAGTTAAACTCTAGAGCAGGTAGCACGTTAGTCGGGTCTTGTTTTCCTTGCAGGTTCATTATTGGTGGAAAGTTGTTCGTAGGGTATCTAACACGCTGTGATCCAATACAAGAAGGAACTCAAATGTACACGTGGTTGAAGTTTAACTTGTCTCTGTCTATTACCTACTTCAGTGAGCAATAATCATCATCTTCCATTTCTAGGTGCGTCAAGTATCCGCAACAGGAAAACCCGCGTGCCAGACAGGTTACTGTCTTTACCGCGCATTCACGTCTCCAGCCTGAGGCAATGGCGCGTTCCACTCCCACCTGTCGACCAGGTCTGGCCTCTCTCTTCCCATGTTCTTTTTCTGTCCACAGCTGTTCGCGAGAATAGCACGTTCCCTCAATGTTGCATACCATAGCGTAATAATGATACACGTAGCACTTTTTTTGGCTGGTGTCGCATGTGCAGTAGCGCTAAAAAGTTTAAGACCAAGGTGTAAAAGAATGGAATGTTACACAGAACCTAAAATTTTGCCGCAAGATCCATGTCAATTTATTTCTGACACCTTGCATATATATATATATATATATATAATATATATATATATATATATATTATATATAAAACTTCAGAATATTTAATTGGGTTAGGCTATGCATTGTAAAAGAAAATTATTTTAGTATTATAATGCAATACCAAAATACCAACACTTTTAAAGATAAAAACTGTTGTGTATTTCAAAGTGTTACAAGTTATACCACCAATATTTTCTTGTAGATGTTTCAATGGCAGTGGGTCATTGTGGAATAAAAATTAAAAATCAGACAAATTCTTTCACGATTTGACTACATATCGCTTTCGTTCATCAAATCCGTGAAAAAAGGAATAAATTTCATTATTGCTTCCGAATTTTTTTCCTAGACTATCAAGTGAGCTATCAGAGCCGGTATTTCCCCTATGTGTAGTTTTAAGTTTTCTCTACATATTGCATACAAGACCGGCTCCGAAACTCACTCGATAGTCTAAAAAAAATTTCTTAAATAAACTATTAAATTTATCGCTTTTTCTACGGGCTTGATGAACGAATGCGACATGAAGTCAAATCGTCAAAAATTTTACTCGATCTTTATTTTTAATCCACAATGACTCACTTCTATTGCAACAGTTTGGAACACACAACAGTGTTTATCATTAAAGATGTTAGCATTTTGGCATTGCCTTATAAGATTACAAATTGCATTTCTTCTACAATGCATGGCCTAACCAAATGAAGACTTCGGAAGTTTATACACATATATGCGAGGTGTCAGAAATAAGTGGCTCTTGCGACAAAAGTTTCTGTTTTATATGACATTCCATTCTGTTCGACTGTAATCCTAATCTTATAACCGGCACTGCAGCATACAAGGGCCATTATGCTACGCAAAAATAGCATAATTTCTGTATGTACAGCAACCACATTATCACTTCCACAATTAATGGCCCACTTGTACCATACTAAGAAGTCTGAATACTTTACAGGATTCATTTCAAGCAGAACTATGATAGCTTACATTATAAAGGCATCACTGTATCCCAGTACCAGTATGCTTACTTTTAAACCAGGACCTATTTCTGCTGAGAAGAGTGATACACAGGATGAAGCTCTTCCATAGCAATAAATGATTATTTAAAAATATTATAATATGATTGTGTATATAAAACTGTTTTTATAAAAATCATAAATAGACGTAAGTAAAAACTAATTTATTAATTTTATTTATATCATCTCAGTGCCATACTTAAATCTAGGTTATTTATTTTAAAATAAGTGCTTTCATATTTCTTATTATTGTATCTTAAAAGCAATATATTTTACCTTTACGTAATTTTTTTTAATGTAGCATATTTTTTCCCCTGAAATAACATAATTTTAATAGAATGGTAGCACACTTATTTACAGCGAGGTTGGCAATACTGCGTTCCCTGCGTCTTCTGTGGCAGAAGCCTCGCGAAAAAGGAGGAGTCATATAAACAGAGAATAACGCAATTTTTTATGTGTTAAAACTAAGGAAATTAGGTTATCATATTTATATTTTTACCCTTCTTTAAGGTGGCCTCCTGATTGAAGGTATTTTGCACACGTCTGAGGCCTAAAAGCGTGGGAGCGCTGGACATGCGTCATAAAATCTCTCATCGCCTCTACGCGCAAAGCGCTGAACTGGCGTGCAGTCTTGCGTCGATAACGTGCCCCTATGAGAGTTTCATTGGAGACCCTAACATTTTATGACCTAATAATAAAAATAAAGGTGTAATGCACGTCCCTATTCTTTTTTTAATGTTTTGTACTGAAATGTTCATACCTAAAAAAAGATCGTGAATACACCCGTTTGAGCCGTTTTGACTGTCACAAAAACACGCTTTAGAGAGAAGTGATGGAACTGAAAAACGTATACAGACGTGTAACGTTTCTCAAATGCTATTCGTAAGCAAGCCTCACTCAGACACGCTGGACGGTTGTTTAATAAGACTTTTCTGCTGGAGGGGCCACGTTGGCTCAGTGGTTAGACCGCTTTCCTCCCACCAAGGAGATCCGGATTTTCACATGTGAGAATCGTGCCGGACGATGCCGATGGTCGATGGGTTTTCTCGGGAATCTCCCGTTCCCCCACTCTTTCATTCCGGTGCCGCTCCATACTTACTTCAATCACCCTCTTCGGCTCTCAAGACCTCGCTCTTAATAGCCGCTCGAATCTCTTCACTCACTTCTCTGCTGGAGCTCTGCACACTGTTCTTCGGCCTATCCAGGCGGCCATCTTAAAGTCATTCAACAAACTTTTAACAATGGGAAATGAGCTGATTTAGAAACCTTCCTAGTACACTTTTTTTACTAGAATTAATTTGGATAATGAAATTTTTAAAGTGTAATCCACGCATTTGAAGAATCCCAGTAATAATGAATA